>VXBB01016097.1:18665-136544 GCA_013399915.1 Illadopsis cleaveri | reverse complement strand
TTTTTTTTTTTTTGGCCCCTTACTGAAAGGAACCTGTAGGTGTTTGTTCAAAACCCACCGGTGGTGAATATCAGACCAAGCCCTGCATGGAGCAGGTGTCCTGCCAGTGCTGGAAGCAGCACAATTGCACTGTGCCTCCCTGAGAGGGCTGAGCTCCACCTCATGGTTCAGACAGGGCGATGAATACAGAGACCACCACAGCTGCAAAGACACTGTAAAGCTTCCTAATGCATCACCAACATTAGTCCTGAGAACCAAGAGATTCTACACTCACAGCATCCTCCTACCTGGAAAAGTCAGGGAATAGTTTGGCTGGACACAAGTGCTGCGTGTTGTGGTTTCTGTGCAATGAAGTTGCTTGGGAGCCATGTAGAGTGAGTGAGTGCCAGAGAGAAAGGCCTGGCCATAGCTCACCTGGGCACAAAGATGACTGAAGACTGAACAGTGAGATGTCTGTAATGTCTTTGTTAAAATACCGCCTTACATCTTTTTATAAAGGCAGAAATAATAAGCCAGAGCTTCACACAGCCTTGCACTCCTCTGCCTTTCTGTTGTGTCCCATCTTTCTCAATCGTTGCTAGGATTTTACATGAGAATGACCCCATATCCATGACAGCACAAACCTGATCCAACAACCTAACACCTATTTTAACCAGGGCTTAATTTTCAAAAGTGTGATTTACATACACATCCCACAATCTCAAATTTGAAAACCAAATGTGTTTTTAAAGTCCAGAAATTCAGAAAAATACCACTGACTTGGAGTCTGTTTGGTTTTCCACATCCTTGAGAAAGCAGGAAGCAAAATTTGGTAGGTAAGCTGGGCAGCTTTTTATCCAAATATATATTTTTAATGTTCTGTTTATGAAAGATTCCCTCCAGACACTGCCATGGTTTAACCCCAGTTGGCCACTAGGCCCCACACAGCCCCTTGCTTACCTTCCCCTGGCCTTGGTGGGGAGGAGAATTGGAAAGCAAACCTTGAGGGTTACTTTGAGATAAGAACAGTTTTGTAATTGAACTAAAGCAAAATATTTTAATAATGATTAATAATAATGGAAAGGAAAAGAGAGGAATAAAACCCAGGAAAGACAAGTGACGCACAACACAACTGCTCACCACCCACAGGCCAATGCCCAGCCCATCCCTGAGCAGTGACCTGTGGCTCCCAGCCAACTCACCCCAGTTTACATATTGAGCATGAGATTCCATGGGCTGGAATATCCCTTTGACCATTTTGGGTCAGCTGTCCCTGGCTACGGTCCCTCCCAGCTTTTTGTGCACCTCCTCACCAGTAGAGCATGGGAAACTGAAAAGTCCTGACTTATGGTAACCAGTACTTAGCA
The DNA here is from genome assembly GCA_013399915.1 of Illadopsis cleaveri. Classification (NCBI taxonomy): domain Eukaryota; kingdom Metazoa; phylum Chordata; class Aves; order Passeriformes; family Timaliidae; genus Illadopsis; species Illadopsis cleaveri. The sequence goes on along the minus strand of VXBB01016097.1, from coordinate 135,198 downwards.
ACAACTAAAACACCAGCATATTATCAACAACATTATTTTCATACTGAATCTAAAACACAGCACTGTACCAGCTACTATTCCAGCTTAAATTAGGATACAGTGAAACCTCAGGTTTCCCTGTTACTGCTCCCTCTTAATACATACATTACTGCAACACTTTTTGAGGACTCTGTCTTAAGAATTACACAGAAAGTTCCAAAATACACCTTTTAATTGAATATGAAGAGAAGCCCATGCCCTGCACCTTATCCCTTGACCAGCACACATCACAGGCTATGGTAGCATAAGATATGAAATAAAAAGAAATTAAAGAAGTAGTATTAAAAAATGCAGTGCCATATTTGCAGAAACATTCACTCTCCAGCTTCCACAATTCATATATTCACATTCTTTCCTTTCCTCCAACTTTCCCAGTCCAGGATCACCTCCACATCCCTCTCATACTCATTCCTTTCCACTGCTTTTTTCCTCCCACTCCCTCCTTCATTTCATCTTTCTTCCATCAAATCCTACGTTCTGCCTCTCTCCTCCCAAGCTTATCATACATTTCCTTCCTTTCACAGAAGTAATTTCTTATCAACTGCATTTTAGTCTCTAACTAAGCAAGGATGCAAAGTTACAAATAAAAGTACCATATTTCTGTTCTTTCTTAGAAACTGGAAGCCATCAAAATTAAGCTGATGCTAGTTTTCAATGCCTTCTACTCTAAAACCTCAGCCTAGAGGTGACAAGCATAAAGCCAAACAAAATCAGTCTCCTCATCCATCTACAGTTGTTTCTAATAGACCTGCTTTGATTTTTAATCCATTAAATGGCAAAATAAATAGGAACTTCTAACAGCAAATACATTCAATGAAAAAATACCCTAGTCAATGCACATTTTTCGGTACCAATTGAACGGCACTGGCTTAGAAACTAATATAGATAAAATGATGCAACTTCCCTGTGCAAAGATGTTACATCAATATCAAAGTGCTTATTTCCTCAATTTTGGATACAACTCCCTGAATAAAAAAACAGATGTCTGCAGTCTGGGTTACATGTAAACAGCACCTATACAAATATGCATTAACAAGTCTCCAATTTGCTGACAAGAAATAATATTGACAACAATAACAAAGTCTAATAAAGACTATTTTTTCACATGCCTTAGGTTTCTAAATGCCCCCTCTTTTTTTTTTTTTTTTTTTTGGTGAGGCATCCTGTCATCATTCCATGCAAATTTTGTATTTGGGTGCATGTAAATCACTACAGAATTTTTTTCGCTTTGTCATCCAAAAATTGCCTTGGCCTACCTCAGTGCCACAGTCAGTTGTACTCACACTGACAATGGAGTTGTGCTAATCCATCCAGAGATAATGGCCAGAGCACAGTTCTTGTTGCACTTCAGAAGTATTTACTGCCAGGTTCACAAAATCAAGTTTATGCTATGTAATGGCATTGTGATTTTTCTCTTCAGTGACAGCAATAGCAGAGTACTGCACACAGCTAACAAAACCTGTCAGATATCTGCCATCAAATATTTATGCTATTAAAAATATAAAAATTGCAATTACAAAAATCTTTAAGACTCACTAGCAATTTCCCTGACTGAAATAATAATGCAAACAGTTAACCACTGTGTGGAAAGTGAATTATTCTACAGTAAAAGATTATCAGTAGAAACCCTACACTCTGAGTGCAGTTGACATCAGAAACAGACTGCAGTATCACTGAAACACTCAACAAATAGAAGCACTCCAACTGGTGCTTGTGGCTGTAGCATTTCTGTGGGAATCTTGATTCCCAATTTTCTAAAATGCTCAGTCAGTACTTAAGACCATCATCCAGCTGTTGGTGTAGTTTGAGAAGCAAGAAACATCATACCAAGGACGCAGACAAGAAGTTGAAGTCTGCTGCCAGCGCTGCTTGCCTCAGCAAGGATGAAAGGTTCCTGTCTCATGCCCATGGAATTCTCATCCCATTATGATATGCTGCTTCTCCTCTGAAGAGGGGCTTTTCTTTGTGAAAGATCCTCACTGTCACTTTCACAGTTTCTCTGAAATAGAAAGGCCACAAAGTCTTTGTCGTGTAAATGAGATACCATGCTCTTAAAACATGCTGTTCCAATATTATCAGTATCATCCATTGAGAAGAGCAGAGCTGATAGAGCCCTCACAGTTTCACTCCAGAAGGTCAGAGGCAGTGCCAGAGTCCCCCACCTTCCATCACAGAGCTGAGCACAAGAGCACTGAGTTCCCCTGCGACTGCTCGGATCTCAGTCACACCCAATGGTCACTGCCTGTGATCCAGACATCATCTGTAGGCTCTTTGCTGGTCCTGTACACAATAAATGTGCTTAGCCCCTAGGCAGTCTATGAAGCCACTGTGTCTCCCTGCGCAAGATTCCTGTCACAGTAACAGAACGTACAGCAATATTAAAGACACAAATGAAGCCATGGTCCCATCTGGTCTCTCACTCCAAGCCACTGCTGTCTTGTTGGGCTGTGCATCCATGTAAGGACAGCAAAAAGGACTGCACAGTAAGACTGGTTCTTCTCCCCGTGTGAGGAATGTACCTACCGAACTCTCATCTTGTATCCAGACCTTCTTCACCAGCGAGCGGGATAAGTGGTTGCACAGTGAAACAACACGGTAGGAAAGCTGTGCAGAGAGGGAGTAAAACCAATTTGACCACACATACCCAGTGCAGACATATCCAAACACATTTCATTAATTTACTGCTTATTAAAAATTTACATTCAAGCTGTATCGTGCCCTCTGATCCCACCAGTGGGCTTCCCTTGGGAAGCCACATGTGAGAAGGATTAAAGGCTCACTGTCATACCTTCCATCGCCTTCTAGCGTATTGCCTTTTGAAATTTTCCATGTTAACAACAGATGATTTCCGAACCAAAGCCTGTTGCTTGTCCATGGGCTGGAAGATAAAAGAGCAATTTTATTGTTCAGGTCCCTTTGGTGCATAAAATATGCAAGATACCTCATGTGGAGCTGGCTGAAAGCAAGCTGGGGAAGCTGCAGAGTCATACAGGTAAAAGCAGAAGAAAAAGAAATCTACCCCACTCCAGGCCTAGACAGGACCCTTTTAATTGTAAATAAAATCCTAAAACTCGTGAGTGCTAAGGCTATGCTTTCACTTGGTAAAGCTACTAAGGTGCTTCTTGTGCACACCTGCCCCATCTCCCTTTTCTCTGGATGACATCACTGTAATAAAATGGGACAAATGTAGCTGTCATGTAGTATTAGTGACAAGGATACATGCTATCTGAAAAAACTCCAGCTTTGTCCTTTAACCATAGCCAGAGTATGAGAGCACAAGGTTGGCACCCTGGCAATAAAATAATTGCAATATATGACTATGGAAAAATAGGAAAAAAAAAGAATACAGATCAGAATTCAGACATGTGCCTAGCATTTTGGATGTCAACCTGATGTTAAGGAACAGATGTTCCACAAATCTTGACACATTCCTTCTGAAAATGAAGCACATTTCAATTCCAAAAGCACATCAAAATTTGCATAAACCATAAAACCAAATCTGACAGATTGAGAGAAAAAACGATTCAAAACCAGATCAGGCAAGAGTGAAAAGAGAAAGGCCAGGAATCAGCCCTTCAAAGAGTATGGAGTGACAATCATTCCAGCCGTTCTGATCTGTCTGTGTAGGAGGTGGATAACACAGAAATATTTGCAATGAACTGGACTGGAATGCAACGAGGCCATGCACCTGAAACAGCAAGAGTACCAATGGAGAATGGAAAACACATCAGTGAGGATTTAAACATCTTTTTCAGCAACATAATTTAAAATGTTTGGGACAACAAATTCATTTTTCTCATCAAATGCTGTAGGTTTAGCTTTTTTGCAGGTATCTCAGCAGCACTTCAAGGAGCCAAGCTATCGGGTGGACCTTCTTCTCATTTAGATGTACACACCATTTGCATTCAACAGAACTGGGAGAGTTAAGCATTAAATATAATTTCCTCATGCTGCAAACAGCCAGCATGGTGCAACAGGTTAGCAGAAATCAATTTGAAGTGGTAAAAATATCACTGGCTAAATGTCAGCTGTACAATCATTATGGAAATTTCCCAGTGCCCTTTCAGCAGCAGAACCATCACCGACTCTAAATAACTCACTTTATTGAAGACTGCTAATAACCACCTCTCCATTGTAAGTATCCTGCAACCCAGTGACCTTGTCATTCTCTCAATCATCAGGATCTCTTCTCAAAGGCAGTGTGTGATTAGCCTCAAGGACCGAGTCACAACAACATTACCCTCACCCAAACATGCTCAGGAATAAGGGGACCTCATTTAATGCTCCTTCCCATCGTGCCAGTGCATTTGGTCATAAAGAAAATCTGTCCCATCGTGCCAGTGCATTTGTTCATAAAGAAAATCTGTATGAACAAAGAATATAAGATCATGGCTGAGGGGAGGCAGACTCTTTCTTGAGAATGTTTTCTGCAAATTCTAACTCACTAGGCTTTAAGTTACATTGTAGGAATTAAAGCTCTCTCCTTCTGACAATAAAATCCTATGTTCCAGTTCCCCTGGACAGTTTTTAATGGGTCTTCCAGCTCAAGGGAATCTGCAGAAGCCTTCTGAAACAATAAAAAATGGACACGTGCAAAATTCTCAATATTATTTGTCACAGTAGAGCCCAGTTCTCCCCAGCCATCAACGCCAGCTTGCCAGGGTCACATCCTGGGTATCTACACTACTTTGAAGCTGTTGAAAATTTCACATATTGTGCCAACAACAATGCCACAGAGAGCACATCCAGTTTCCATCCTCCTTCAAGTACAATGATGGAAGCAACAATATCCCAAGTGAACAACAGTTTTCACAACTCTGAATTTGCATCAACCTCTGCACATCTTTGTGAGGACATGGCAGTAATGGGTCCACTGTACTCTGCAAAAATTGGATGAGAAGCATGCTTTTTATTTCAAAGTATGAAACATTATTCTTAATCATGTTAGGTTAGGAACAACAATTCAGTTTATTTAGGTCATTAACTTCTCTACAAAAGGAAGAGGGAGGAGGGGCAGTGAAAGATATATGCTAATATATATATATGTAAAGATTCACTCCAGCTGGACTTGAGCTATTATCTCACTGATTCTTGTAGATGCAAACAGTCATCTTGCAGCAAATGCCCACAGAAACTTGGCATCTTTTTCAGTCACTAACTATCAGGGAACAACTGCATCCTGCATAAATAATTATTTATTGTGTTCAAAAATGAGATTGGTACATCTGTGCCTATTAATACAATATAACCAAATGACTTCTCTGAAATACAAGACAGAGCATGATTAAAGGTTAGATCAACTTTTCTTTTACTTTTTAAAACCTAAGAAGAAAAAATCTTTATGACAAGAACACTAGTCTCAAATGCCACACCATAGGTTAAGTTAGTTGTAGCTTTGTAATCTTCACTGTAGAAAACAAACCAGAGGACTATGTTGTCACTTAGTCACAAATTGACATTTGTACTGCAAATTACACAGTCATTTGATCATTACAAATTCCCAATAGTGTCTTTTGAATAGGATTGCTTTGGTATAGGACAGGAAACTCAGCTGTTGATTAATCCTTTCATTTAAAATTCACCTTACCTTTGATGGTAAAAGAGTGCACCCTGCACAACTGGCCTAAACATTAATTCTAACATTCCTCATTGGCAGCCATTTTACAGAGAATTTCCACAGTACTAGCTAAATGTTAAATTACTACACCATTTACTTTAATTTACAGGACAGATTTAACCTTCGTAAGTATTTGTCTCATAACGTGTATAGAACTGCCTGCAGCAGGGCTACCCAGCTCTTTCCTTCAGCTAATCAAAGATGCCATCAGGGGATTTTTATTACTTTCCAGGCATCCAGTTTCTAGTAAGTACAGACTGACTTATTCTTTATTCCACATTAATTACCTAGTAATCTCTAGGAACTGCAATACATGATGCAGAGTAAAATATAGGCAATACCAAAGGCTTTGGCATTAGATGTCTCCATACCACTGTGATAATCTTATTCCTGCAAGTTCAGACACTGAACACAGAAAAAAAAACCCAAACAACTTCAACACTACAAACCACTGGGAGATTATGGCTTTGGTCAGCAGCTTGTGCAATACATCAGAACTTCTACTTCAATTCTAGATCATGTTTTTCTGTAGAATCTATGCACTGGAATCTTTTTAAACCGATGTACATTGAAACAAGCAACAAACCCTGCACTTAGCCTGATCTCCATGTTACTGATGGGATTCTGTCACATCAAGATTCAACCCTTCAAGGAATTCTTCACAGCAAGATCGATTTAACAGCTCCATTACTGATTCATTAATATCTTTGCTGAAAACAGAGTCAAAGTTTCCATTCACACAAGCTTCATTTCCCAGTTGAAAACTGCTCATTAAATCCTGTATCCACTTGAGTTCCTTAGCAAGTTCCTGTCTGAGGGATTCATAGTGGCTCTGCAGCTCAGCATATTTCCCACACACGCCTGCAAGACTGGCGTCAACAGCCTCAATATCATTGTGCAAATGCCTTTTCAGGGACTCCATTTTACGGTATTCATACTTCAGCTGGGACAGTTTGTGCCTCACACTTTCACCCTCTTCTTTATACCAAGCTTCTTTCTCATTATAAATGGAAAGCAGAGCATCCATGTCCTCCTGCAAGGAATTGTGGGATGCAGCCAAGGTGCTGAAACCCTGCTCCACACGGGAAATGTCCTCTACAATATGGGCAAAGCGCTCAAAGTTGATGTAGGTGTTGTTGGGGGGCATGCTCGAATGGCACTTTATGGTGTACTCTCTCAGCCGTTTTGTCTTCAGCTGCGTGTTCTCCACCTTCTTGTTTTCCTGGACTTTGGTTTCATCTTTCAGCTGGTGAGTCGTCAGACAGAGGAACCAATATTACTGAACGTTTACAAGACTGCAGCAGTTCAAAAGTTCTACACAAAGCATGCAGCCTGGGCTTCCACAATGCTGGGAGATTCTTTGCTCACAAAAATTTTCCTTCATGCATTTGATTAAAAGAAACAAACATCAAACACCCAAGACCAGAACTGAATGTGACAATTGATGTGCATTCATTCCAGTGTGATAAGTCCAAACAACAGGGCTGCAACTTATTTTCATGCTAATTTTTAGCAATTAACAGTGTTAAAGCTATCAATATTTGTATGTGGAAAACCAACGACCCTAAAACTATTCCAATTAATGTTCTGTGCAATGCAAAGCAAAAACTGAATTTCAAAAATCCTCATTAGTCATGCTGAGACTAGCTAAATGTATTTTCAGTAAGAGACTTATCCACATAAGCAAGCAACATTTATGATGAAAAAATACATACAGATACACAAATGTAAGCAAACCAGAACATGGGGTACAGCAGTTCTCTCTTCAGAGAAATAATATTTTCCATACTGATTGCAGTCAACTCTCAATTCAAGAAAGCACTAAAGCCAACACACAGTATATGCCCATGCAAACAGAGAAGAATGGAAAAATGCAAAGCCCAGTCCAAGATGGGATACTGTAATGTGCAATAAATGCAGAGCTTTGTTACTCTCTTTTTGAAAGTTACAATAATAAAGGAAGTCATTAGCAGAAGTCCAAGGATTTGGTGAGACCCAATCAATTTTCTCCCACTACATCTCTTTGAGTCACCCAGCATCACAAAGTACTTAGAGGGCAATTTTCCATTTAACACACCCATAAGAGTGAGACTATGGTCTCTGCCTTGCTCATGGAAAAAACTAAGATCTTTTTCTTTATTCAGTCTTACCGTTATCCATGGATGAGACAGAGCTTCCTGAATTGTAAGACGCTTCCTAAAAAACAACACAAAAAACCCCCAAAGACTTGAATGAGAAATATGTGGTACACAAGTCCATTGACCCACGCTCCTCCCAGGCTTCCTACGAAGCATTTATCAGGATAATTCCAGGACAAACCCTCAAATTTCAGGGTTATGTTTCTCCTTGAGGCACACCACTTGCATGCAGTTTAGTTACTGTTCTAAACTTCAGTAGGTAACTGTCCTTACTCCATACAACTTTCATTCTTACTTCATCAAAATCTATCTGTACTTTTGTGCACCCTTCCATAAAAAGTAATACAAGATTCCTTTGTTTTGTTCATCCGACATGCTTAGAAAATACATTCTTGCTATACACCTTTGATATGACTGTGTCTGAATCAACAGTAATTATACCAGAGGTAACCAACAGTAATTATACCAAAGCTGTCCTTTGGAACACAGTATTACAATACTGCAGAAGCTGTTGTTTCCTGAAAGCAACATTTCTGAGAGGAATACTGCAAACAAAGTGGATCAAACCTAACTTCCTTCTGCATTTTAGCAGTTTGGTGAACAGCACGTTAAGCACACTGAAAATCAAAGAGAAACACAGAACTGCACAGGCACCATGTCTGTAAATGGGACAAATCCCAACAGCACTGACTCCTCCTTGGAGCTGCTAGACCTGTACAAAACTCTCATCAACACTGAGGCCTGATGATTTGCAGAAATCTTCACTGAACAGCTCCTTCCTTCTCCCTTGTAGCTATTTTCTCCCCTAATGAAGCCATTAGAAAGAACCACAATGGTCTGACTTTTCTCCAGGACAAAGGAGGTTACAGGAAAGGAGATGCTACTTCCATGGGCACTTTACTAAAAGCAAGAAAAACTGGAAAAAGAAAGACTATGGTTCCTGTAACCTGGGAACAAAGATCTGCATAGCTGTCACACAAACCCTAGGTGACTGCCACAGATACAGAGACTTAGAACAACTCCATATCAGCACATGTAGTGATTTTTCTGGTATTGCACCACTGGGGGCATATTTTGGGATGGTATCACCTCCTTGGAATTAGTTCATAAGAGACTGAAATAGTGGAGTGGTTGTTACCCTGAACTCAAGATTGTGCACACTATTTTCAGTCTTTCAGTTACACCCTACTGTGCCAGCTTGACTCCTAATTCATTCCTGAACATGGCATTTAGCTGAGGAGATTTGGTTCCTCTCCTCAGGGTTTCTGGGTGCAGTGATTAACTGGGGGAACAGCAGCATCCTCCTATCTTGAGCTTGACTGGCAATACACACTGCAAGAAAAGCTTTTTCACTTGTAACACCACATTTCACCAGCTTTATTTTAGAGACAAATGGGTCTTTCATGTATATATTTGCTTACGGTGAATATTTGCTTACCGTGTATCTTTCACCAGCAGTTTCTGAATAAAGTCTTTTGCTAGGTCACTAGTATTGCTGAAAAATTCTTCATCAAAATCATAATTCACAGCTGTGATGTTGGCAAGTGTTTCTTGTTTAGTTTCTCCAAGGAAAGGTGATGCACCACTAAGCCTAGATAAGCCAGAAAGATGAATCAGTTGGAAAAATAAGCAGCAGAAGTCCCCTAATGAAATTACAGTGACTGTGGAATATACTCTTAGGACATTTGTGGCTCTTGTGTTGAAGCAGCTCTGCCACGTAGGAAAAAACAGGGCCAGCTTTGGCTCACTACAGCTGTGGTTATCAGCCAGACTTGCATTGAAAGTCTCTAGTGCAGCACTAATGCATGCACACAGATTGTCTTCTCCTGAGTGTCTCATTTAAGTCATTGCTAATCAAACTAGAAAAAGTTTCAGCTGAGGAGAGTCTCTATCCCTGTGAGCCCACAAAGACCACCAGGCTGAAGCTTCTATAACCTTCAAGCAAACAATGTAGTGTTTCTATAGTTTTTCTTCAAGGAAAAGCTCTGTCCCTACGTCTTTTCTCTCTGCAAAGCTACTGATGAGTTCTCAGCACAGTGGATTCAACCAAGAGACCTTTCTCAGCTGAAAGCAAAATGCAATGTACAATCAGAAGCCAGGCATGTGGCCTTGCCTAGGAACCAGCTCCACTGGAGAGGCAGTGCATGCTGCTCAGTAAAAGGAATCCACAAGCAAAAGGGCTTTGGCTGCAATAAAATCCAACTGTTTCTGAACAACACAAAATTTCATTCCCTTCGTACCCCACTCCAACTGCAAGGATATAATGGAGACAGCATCATAATAAAATGCCATTTAGCAATCTTGACTTAAGACAAAGCTTTCTTCCTGCTTTACCTATCTCTCAGCTGTGACTGTCGACCTTCACCTTTGATGACTCTGCACCTCTGCACCATAAAACTCATGTCAGAACAGAGTCATCCCAGACCTCTCCTGCCCTGCCTTTCCTCCAGGCTCCTCCTCCCCCAACACAAAGGGATGCTGACTTGCAAAAGTCTGGTTTATGGGAAATGTTATTTATACCAAGGAGATTGACCTCACCCCTTTTTTATACTCTTCTGGGCTATTATTCTGCTTATCTATTATGTCCAGCTTTGATAACACAGTCTCAGGATGCAGCAGGCTCAAAACACGACTGCAGCAAACCCCAGGGAACTAAACTGAGGTTTTGAATACTAAAACATTTCCTGACATGATCCCACTCTCAACAGACTTTTTATCTTGTCTGTATTGCCACCACCAGGTTGACTGGGAATATTGGGGGATAAGCAGAAAGTTAGATGGGACCACCCGAGCATTTCAGCCCAATCCCCAGCTACCACATGTGGTTTTATCCACAGAATAAACACTCAAGTGCATAAACTGCTTCCTCACCCCTCTACAATCATACAACATCACCAATACATCTGACACAGCAAGAGAGCATGAGTGAGGTCCTCCAGGTGTCTTTGATGCAGTAAATTTAATCCCATAAACCACAGTCAGTCTCAATTCTTAAGGGGTTTTACGTACTTCCTCTTAAGCCTTGGTTCCATTTTTGCTGGTTACAAGCAGGCATCTCTTCACAGACCATGGGCTTTGCACCAAAACGGAAGCTTGGAAACCTGCCCTAGGGCCTTGGTTTCTTTTCCCTTTCCCCAAATTATGCCGTGAAGCAGCTGTAATTGCACCTTCTGGCCCTTCGCTGGAAGTCAAAATCAACAGTGCTCTATGCTCTGATTTCTTTTTTTCTCTTTGGGACTCAGTTTTGAAACTTGTGAAATGGGAGGATTCTCAAATCCTAATATCCAATGCAAATGACTTTTGTCATATCCTGACCCAGTGCCTGTAAACATGAACCAGTAGACCTCAGTAATAAAACCCTTACAACTCATTGAATCAGTCCAGAGTTACTAAATTGAGGACTTGGATGCATTTTGATCTCTACACCTGATGATGACATCCATTTGATTGCTGCCACATTTGCTAAAGTAGGTGGTATCATAGACACAGCCCACTTAGAACACTTCTAAGCAAAAGGCTTTAAAATTAGGAGAATACAAGTTGAATGCATGCAAATTTCTAGCCCATAGCCTATCATGCAAACAGATCCTTCCCATCATAAAAAGCGTGCTCTTTTTTTCTGATCATTTGTAGGGATCAGGTCATTTTTCTGCCTTAATGACCACAGCAATCATTAGTAGCCAAGCAGGTAAAACAGATCTCCTGCGCTGGATACAGTACAGGAACTCCCTTACTCTGCCCTGGCACAGTATAACAGGAAGACCTGAGGAGCAGCTGGCTCTGTGCATCACAAATCACATGCTAAGTATTCCCACCTGCTTAACCTCAACTTCTAAGTTTTCTCTCATCTAACAGGAACACCCATTTTATAAACTCATGAAGTTTAATGCCCTGGCAAGTAAAGATGTGTCAGTGAAGACCAGAGTGCTGATAAAAAACAAGGGTCTGGACAGTATTTTAAATCCCTTTACCTGAGCTTGGGCTCAACCAAAACCCCAAATTTTTCTTTGCACTGCATTGAATTTGTTGCATTGAATCTGATTCCTCAGACCCTACCTCTCTTTTACAGCTTTTAGGGTATAGCCCTTGTGCACAGGCCAAAATTTATTTTCCACTGAAAAGACAATCCTTCCCCTTTAAGCCTCTGTACTTGTCCTGACCCCTGAGCTGTGTAGTGCAAATCCATCTAATGCAAGAGTCTGCCTTCTTCAAGTCTGGCAGCAAGTTATTCCTCTGAGTATCACAAGGAACAGCCAAAGCCGAGGGTGCGACATTCCCAGTAAGCACTGTCCACTCCCTGCTCCCCAGGAGTCACAGGATTTCAATGGAAGCAGTTAGGGTCAAAGATCACTGACCACCCCTGTAACTCTCATGTCAAGTGAGAGGAAAAGCAGGGAGTGCTGTTCCTCTGTTGCATGCATTCACAAGCAGTCGCACAAGCAGTTTGCCAAATTGTCAAGCTCCATCTTAAAACTCTCAACTGCTTGTCCCCAGATGCCCACAGAAACTCATTTCTTTGAGAGCCTGAGCATAATTCCCTCCTTTTACTTATTCATCACCAGTTGACACACTTTTCTTCTAAAGAGAATCTGTATCTACAAAGTATTCTGTGATCTATTTTCCCTTTATGCTTCCTGACTACAATGATATACCCAACCAACCTGTGCCTTGCTAGCTTTAACAAACCCTTTTTTTTTTGTCCTATAAGTTGAATTCTCAGTTCCCAGGGTCAGCTTCTCTGCTCCTCTTTCAGCTTAAATTCACCTTTTTAAAATGGGTGACCTTATTTATGCATAATAATCTAGACTGCTGCCTTTACAAGCAAATAAAAACTTCCCTGTTCCACCTGAAATAGCCCAACTTGTAAATGGGACTGTTACACTTTCTGTTTCTATGCTCTCACGCTGGTAGCTCACAGTCATTCCAGGAACAATTAATCCTCTTGGCTTTTCCCTCCTCTACCATTTGGAACTGATGAGATCCCATAAAATGCAGAAATGTCCAGTGATGCCAGGGGCATTTTTTTTTCTTCTGCTCAGAAGGCCCCTCATTTTTTACTCCTTATTTTAAATTGAAAAGGCTGCGGGATAACCCCTGCTCTTTAGACAAACCCCTGCCCATCCCATGTGTGCAGGTCCCTGAATGACTGAAGGGAAGAACTGTTCTCTACTAGTGCAACAGAGCTTTAGGAACATTTCTACAGGAGCAAATCTGTTGTACTCACAGTATGTAGGTGATGACTCCTATGCTCCTAGAAAACAAAAGACATTAATTGCAGAGGTCCTACATGACCAGTATTCTTCCTAATGCGCAAAATACGCAGAAGTCAATAGTAGCTGTAACAGAGGCAGGAGAGCCATTGTGGCTTTAGATAACTGCTAACATCTCTTACAGCATGGAGTTTTGGGGAAAAAAATAACTGTACATATAACATCAAGTAATGTGGATATTTGAAGTCTCTGTGTATTTCTACTCAGTGGGTACACATGAAACACAGAGGAGCAGGAGCAGGATGTTTGATTTGGGGTGACCTCTTTTGCCTGCCTTTCCAGCAGGCAACATTAGTACGTAGGTCTCCTCTGCATGAAGGGCTCTTATAAATAAAACTGTCACAAGCTCTGCCAGGAACACGTTTCCTTCTCAGAGTGCTCCTCTGCATGGACAGTGGCAAACAGTTAACTCTGGAGCTGCCATCACTCCAGTTTTTCAATGTAATTTTGCAAAAATTAAGTGTTTATCTTTTCATTTAAAAGAATGTTAATTTAAAAATGGAATGGCAGAATGAAGACTCATTAACTTTATTTAAATTTTTTTGGTTTGTTTGTTTTGGTTTTTTAAATTTTTTGCAGTGCAATGGATTCTATTAAGACCAAAATAGGAAAAAGTAGAGTAACCAGGGGAAAAAAGTACAAACACATTATAAAACTTACCACATGTCTGCAGCTAGTCCAAGTGGTTCATAGTTTATGATTTCTGGAGCTGTAAGAAATATTTAATCAAACAGCAGCAACTGAGGTAATGAATTTTTACCAGGCTGGAGTAGCAGGCCAAGAAAGGGGGACAGGGAACAGTTAGTTACAGAATACATTGTTTATAATTTTACAGCCCAAATAGGAGTTCAAGTTCACAGCTGTTCAGAAGAGATTATGTAGAGTAACTTGGAGCATAACACAGCTCAAGAATAAGGGTAAAACAGACATTATATAGTAATTATACTGCAAATTACAACAAATAACAAATTATTTCCCCTCTCAAGAATGCTGCTGCCCCTAAGTATAAGCTTTTGTTTTGTTTTTTAACTGGTGCCATTATAGCAAGGTTGTAAAGGCCAGTCAGAATGAGCCCTTGAGCAAGACATTGAAATTACTTGCCAGACTACATTGCTATCCATGTCAAACTCTATTATCTTTATAAGAAACATTTCCTCATTAGAAAACATCCCCATATAAGACTGCATGCAAGAGAAAAGAGCAAGGGTGAAAAAAGTTGAAAAAATCTGTGACAGCTGTGTTTAACTGAAATATTAATTACAATTCTCTACCCAGCCCCTAAACGAACCCCAAAATAGAAACTAGTAGAAAGGAGTAGGATTAACCTAAAATCAAAGCGAGACAGATTAGAATTATGACCAGTGAGAACAAAAAGAGAGCCACATGGAAAAATGTAAGGGGAGATGAGGGGATTCATCAGGTGTACAGTGTGAGGTAGTTTTATTTACAAAGCCATGACAGAGATACCCATGTAAATGTGCACTCATGTACCACAACGCAGAGATCTACTTACCCCAGGCAACAGAAAAAGATGATAATTTGTATATGCAGAGTTTCACAATCTCAATCCTGAATTTACATCTCTAAATATTTATTTGGCAGCAGCCAACTCTCACAGGAGTAGCACACCTGTTTTACAGAAAGCACCTTTGCCTATTCCAGAAAAATAATGTAAACCTCTAGATTTAAGTGGCCTTGACAGAAGTAAGATTTAAACTACTTCTATCCCTCAATTTTTAACTTTGACAAGATGCCTCAATTTCCTCTGGAATTTGCAGTGTAAGACAAAGGACCATGTAACTCACCTACGAATTCTGGAGTTCCAAATATGTTTTTAAAATCAACTCCATCTTCTATTTTGTGAGCCAGGCCAAAGTCAATGAGTTTGATGTGTGGAACAGGGATATTCTTGTCTAGAAGCATAATATTTTCAGGCTAAAAATAACAAAAGATAGATCTATGTTATTAAAATATTAATATCTTGGAAAGTAACAGAGTTTTCAAATGCTTTTTTTTCCTTTGCATATACAACACCATAGAACAAGCAAAACATACCTGTGGTTAACCATTTACAGTTCTTTTGACGGAGGCAGCAGGCAGCTGAAGCATTTCAGGTGTTAGCAGACAGAATGCTACTGCCTGGCCCTGTGTGACAGCTGCACAGCACAATATTTTTGCTGACAGCAATTTTACTGATCTGTTCTTGGAATTTACACTTCACAATATTTGCCCAGTTGACTCTATACTGTATTGTAAGCCAGTGGAAGATGTTTCGTTAAATGCTGAATGTATTCAGGGAAGGAAAAACTAACTTCTCTATGAAACTAAATTCACAGCTGCAACAAGGCCAGGAAAGATCCAGGATTTACCAGCTGAGCAGTCCAGAAAATGCAAAAGGTTGGGATCAGAAGTCCTAGATCATATATGACAGCAAGCTGTTAAAAGAACACGTGACATTCCTCACACCATTGTAAGAAAAAGCTGAAGCTTGAACTGTGAAAGCAAAACTAACATGTTTAACCACAGACTTTACTTTTTTACCAGATACAACATAAAAGTTCTTTCTTCAACTAAATTTCTTAGCCTTAGCTACTCCCTACCATGGCCCGAATTCACAGGTTTCAGAGTAAACTATGGGCTCAATTTATCTTCCATGATGAGCTTTGATGCATTAATCTGTCATAACAATCACAAGTTCAAAGGCAGCAGTGAGAGAGTCTGATTCCCTGCTGGCAGCTGCCTGCCCTTTCCACAGCAGAATCTAACTTGGGAGCTGCTCCTGCCAACACATAGTCTCAGTCAGAGCTGCACTGGGAAGCAAACAATATGAATAATTTATTCTCATAGTCATTGGACTAAGCATGTTTTAGCCTCAGGGCAACAAGTTTTGTTTTCTTCCATGGATCTAGGGCATAAATGGTCACCACAGACACATAATGTAAGCTTCTTTAGAACAGACAGAACAGACTGAAGTTGAAAAAGTCACTATCACTACCTCTTGGAGGACTGTTTTATTCCTTAAGTCGTATAAACCGTTGTAGCTGCACTGCAGCCAATGGAGCCCTGTCAAGTGATGAGGTAATGATGAACCATACTTTATCTAATCAGATCATTGCTTAAAAATACATGTCTAATTAACACTTGCTAAACTCCACACCCAGTCCTTAAAAACCAAGAGAGTTATTAAGTGATATATTATTTGATAGTCACTATAGTGGAGGCTGTTAAGCCAGACAGTGTTAATACAAACACACTCCCCTGGAGAGAAACCAGACAATAATATAAACATGCCCCCTTAGAAAGAGAGCAGTTAGGCCAGACAGAATATAAACACAACCCCCTAAAAGAGAAACCCTGGCAAACAGCTCTCTATGTTATGGTGAAAAAATGTGTTAACCAGTTATACCCCATTGGTCCTTTTTTACCGCAGCTGATTTTACCCGATCCATTTTGGATCCTTCCCCTGATTGGTCCCTTTCCCAATTCCTCTTCCCATTGGCCATGTTACCCCATATAATCCCTCTCTCCTGGGACCAGGTGCCCTCTTTTCCTGTGGACTTTGTGGAATAAAGAAGCTTTCCTGGAGTTCGGAAAGACCTTGTGTCGCTAGACGCACATGAAATGAATGACATGCACGCAATCAGTTGTCAGGGCAAAAAGAGAGAGTTTATTTTTTTGACCTTGATTTATATAGATTGTGGACAATGACCAGGGATTGGAGGATGAGGTTGCCACCTCTCCAACCCCACTGGTCAAACCAGAAGTCCATCAATTGTCCTTCTTCAAGAGAGGTATGTCAACATCACTTTGTTTACCTAAAAAACTGTGAGAAACTCCACTACAAAAATGCAAACATCAGAAGGCTGAAAAAGATCAGGGCGACAACCCTGTCTCACATTTACTCCTGCATTACCCGGGGTGGCAAACATGGCTCTGCTGCTCAGGCAGCCTCACAAAGAACAAATCACTGCACTTGATAGTGCACCTAAAGGCTGATCACTTTGCACCTAAGGGTGCACAAAGAGCTGAATCACTCTCTGCCTGAGAGTGCCTGTGCCTGTGCNAAAAATGTGTTAACCAGTTATACCCCATTGGTCCTTTTTTACCGCAGCTGATTTTACCCGACCCATTTTGGATCCTTCCCCTGATTGGTCCCTTTCCCAATTCCTCTTCCCATTGGCCATGTTACCCCATATAATCCCTCTCTCCTGGGACCAGGTGCCCTCTTTTCCTGTGGACTTTGTGGAATAAAGAAGCTTTCCTGGAGTTCGGAAAGACCTTGTGTCGCTAGACGCACATGAAATGAATGACATGCACGCAATCAGTTGTCAGGGCAAAAAGAGAGAGTTTATTTTTTTGACCTTGATTTATATAGATTGTGGACAATGACCAGGGATTGGAGGATGAGGTTGCCACCTCTCCAACCCCACTGGTCAAACCAGAAGTCCATCAATTGTCCTTCTTCAAGAGAGGTATGTCAACATCACTTTGTTTACCTAAAAAACTGTGAGAAACTCCACTACAAAAATGCAAACATCAGAAGGCTGAAAAAGATCAGGGCGACAACCCTGTCTCACATTTACTCCTGCATTACCCGGGGTGGCAAACATGGCTCTGCTGCTCAGGCAGCCTCACAAAGAACAAATCACTGCACTTGATAGTGCACCTAAAGGCTGATCACTTTGCACCTAAGGGTGCACAAAGAGCTGAATCACTCTCTGCCTGAGAGTGCCTGTGCCTGTGCCTAGGTGTCTTTTTAAAGACGCTTCTAGCGAGGAAGGTAGCGGCACCTTCACCACTGGACCAGACCATGACCGACTATCAGTTAAATGATTCTTTACTTATGCTT
Source organism: Illadopsis cleaveri (assembly GCA_013399915.1). Lineage (NCBI taxonomy): Eukaryota > Metazoa > Chordata > Aves > Passeriformes > Timaliidae > Illadopsis > Illadopsis cleaveri. The sequence continues at coordinate 117,285 of VXBB01016097.1, read as the reverse complement.
TCTGATTTCTATCTTGCAATTCTTGCACCATTTTCATTGACCACCTGACATTACTGGTATTAAATATCAAAATTAGCAGCTACAGATCAGCCAAAGCCTAAATCAACATCTTTACCTTTAGATCAAAGTGAGCAATTTTCTTAGAGTGAAGGTAATTCACACCATCCAAAATCTGCTTAATGAACCTGGTTGCCTCCTCTTCACTTAAAGACTCCTTCTGTGCCAGGAAGTCAAAAAGTTCTCCTCCAGAAACTCTGCAAAATACACCAAAAACCATCCTGTTATCTCCTGCACTGTAATCCATAAAGTAAGTGTAAGCACAGAAAACTAAAGCACCAAAGAACTTCAACAGTTAGAAAAAGTCTACTCCTGCAGACAATCACGCGTTTTGTGTTCTAGTCCCAGGTGTGCCCAAACTTCATCTCTCTTCCCTCTAAATTAAAGACTGGCTTTTCCACTGATACTGTAAGGATCACAAAGGACCAGAACCAGAGTTACATTGTTTGCTGAATCCCCAAACATGCACCTGTTTCAAAAGGTCAACTTAACCACTTCAACAGCTATTTTTCAACATTTTCGTTTTGTATGAACAAGTTGTAAGAGTCAACAACTGCTGAAGAATTACTTTCCTTAGCGGTTGCCATCAGAACCTGAGGTAGTAAAATGTGCCAACACTATCTCTTCTCTTTCTAGAACAGCCATTACTCTGTTCTACTAGAGATTCTTGCCTGACATAATTAACAGGAAAGGATTTCTTTGGTGCTAAATTTTTTAAGAAGAAAGCAGATTGTAGCAGGCTGGAAGGTACCAAAACCAGTTTTGCCAAATCAAGGAAGTGCTCTAAGTTACTATGAGTTTTCTCATCAAAACTGACATCCATTCCACCCTTATTAGTATATAAGACTTTATTTTCATTTCTGCACCTTCTACTGAGAGTCCCAGTGCTATTTTTCTGTTTATCTGAAACAAGATAACCTAAATATTGAATTAGGCATTGTTTGCAGCTATTATTCATGATTATGTTTACATTTATTGTTGCCAGTTCACAGTCATTAATATTATTGTTTTATTCTCATTCAGATTCACTTTTGGGGGCACCCACAAAACAGTTGCTACTCTTGGTGCACCACCACCTGCACTCAGAGTGCAAGCAAAGGACCTGAGAGACACTACAGTCATTTTGGAAAATAAGCTCTTGGCCCTGTTGCCCAATGAACTGCCTGTCAAAGCACTGGCAGGTCGAAATGCTTTGAGTTCCTCAGGTACTGTGAGTCACAAACAAGTCAGATCACACTGGGTGCTCCAGAGGTCTTTGGGAATCGCTCCTCTGACCCCAGGCTCCTACACAACACTGGTGACGGCAACATGGTGATTCCCTACTCTGCCTCTTTCAGAGGAAGCTACTGTTAACAGCTACAAAACCTGCAAGGACAAGGCCACTGCAAGCAAGGACAGCATGTCAAAAGCCACAAAGACATTTGTGTCTCAGCTTCCCCTGCTGTTCCTGTGGGTGACACTGCACTTTGTTCCAGAGACTTACACTGGGCATAGTGACTTGTCCATTGATTACTGAGTATTTTTTCACACCTCTCACATAGTCGGAAACTTTTCTAAGCAATGTCAGGCAGGGCTATTCACCTGGGCAGAAGTTACCTTCCTTCACCTGGGCAGAAGTCACTTGATGCTTTAATTGTTACAACTAAATGGCTGGCAAACAAAAATAGGCTTATATGACCCAGAAATATGTTCCAACTGCTGTCTTTGGCTGCCATTTTCTTCTTCCTATTAATCTCAGTTATTCAACCTGTGAGACTATTACTCGATCTCTTGATTTTCTTTTCTAGGTGATACCTACCAAGTGTCTCAGCACTACCATCAACCTTTCTGGATAGGTTTTTTTGTACCCTGTACAACAGAGAACACAACCTCCTTTCCATATTGTAGTAGGTTTAGAAGTCTTGGTTCAGTAGTGCAACAATTACTACAGACTACTGTAACAAACCAGTATAGAAATCTGTAAGAGAAACCTGGAGTCTCCTGTTGAAATCTGTGTGTAGTAAGCAGACAAGTCCCATGTATTTAATGATTTCTATTCAGAGTGCACTTAAGCAATCATCCCCGGCAGACACTCCATCCGGTCATCAGGACGCCAGCTGGACTGGGGTATGTTCTTTGATTTTTCTAGAATGTAACCATGTAGGCACACTGTTCTCTCTTCCTCTTTTACCCTGCAAAATTTCCTTGGTGATTGTTTCTTAAGCTGGACTCTTTAATCTCCCTACGGCCAGACGACAGCCCAGCCCCAGTCCTGCCAGAAGCAGGTTTCACTTCAGGAGAGCTCCCAGGCTGAGCCACTTCGGCAGAGTCCTTCTGGTCTGCTCTGAGTGTTCGAGGATACCTTCCTGCTTGGAGGAGACTGACAACTCCCTTCAGAGCAACCTCCTTTGCTACACAAGCAATGTCAGAAAATAGTTCAGCTGCCAAGACTGGAGCTACTTTAATTCCCATTCTCTCTTGCTGCTTAACAGTGAGCACTTAAATCAGCTGGGTCAGCTGCTCAGGGCACACCAGGGAGCAACCAAATGGCAACCTCACCAACATCCTGGGCAAACAGCTATGCCCAAGGCATGACTGGAGAAACTGCAGCCTGCAAGAACGAGGATCACAGGATATTTACTTGAGAGGTCCTTGATGAATTTTTCCACTTCTCTTTAGTTCACACTAACCTTGAATGAGGCTAGAGAGGGGACTTTCCAAGCTACAGAACACAACATAAAATACAACACAAAAGTAAAGGACACAAACAGAGCTCAAACTCTCTTTGCTACTTTATCAACAAAAGACTCCCTTCTATAATAACCACATAAGCATTTCATTTTCTGAAGATCAGAGATGGGCATACATGAAAAACATTATATTAATCTCCAGTCTCTTGAGGTATAGCCTAAAACATTGGCCTAGGCTGTAGAGATCTTAAAAGAGTAATCTAAAGGAAAATTCAGCAGAAGAGATATGATTTCTCATTAACAAAGTCTCAGGCTTTAAAACCAGGCTTCAGTAAACTCTACCTAGAGAGTGGTAAGCAGTTTATTGCAAGATCATTCTTATCCAAGTTATACACCTGAATTCAGAGAAACCCTCAAGCAGAAGAGATTTAGCAATCCCAAAAGCCAGCCATTATGAAATCCCAGAAAAAACTCCCACACTTCAAGTACTAATTCCTTTGCAGTAAAACACTCATAACTGCATCAAGTTACCTTTGAACAGCCAGAGAGGTTTGTTTTCTAAATCATCACCTGCAAATGTTTGTTTCTCAACTGTTACAGAATTCCTTCCTCTGGTGCCATCTCTTTCCCTTTTACCATGTCAACATGGAAGCAAGCGATACTTTACTTTTCCTTTGAAGTCCAATAAAAGACAAAAAACAATGCTGCCTTACTTCTTGGACAGAGTTGATTTGTGTACACAGCCCTGATATTTACCTGTAGAGGAGACACTCGTGTACCAATCCAACCTGCCTCCAGGCTGCTTCTGCTTGGGAAAGCAGGCTCCAGGCAGGGCCCAGGACACAGGGAACAACAACATCACAGAAGGCTGTGGTGAGCAAGTCCCTGGGCAATGCGCAGAAGGAAAGAGAAGCTATGTACCTGCCAAACTGCACTTCACAGCAATGGACCTGGCACTGCTCTCGAACAGGAGAACCAGCACCTGCGGAACTGACCCCTCTGAAAAAAGGAGATGGTTTTGCCAGCACTGTGAGTATGAGAGAGGGTCAACATTTCAGATTAATCCTCTTTTAAACACCAGGGCAGCTTCTTTAATTACCCAGCAATACTGGGACCATTCTTTTGAAGCTGAAGTTGACTGTAGATTACTATAAGATTGGTTGGCCAGGTGCTTTAACACTTACTTTGATAAACAATAGGGAATATGAGACTCTGAGAGCAGGGTGTCAGAGAGGAAGAGATAATGTATCTACAGAGAGAATTATCTTTATTACCAATTACCATCATCCTCAATTTTTATACAGCAGCTGAATGCAGAGGTCTTAATTAGGTCAAAATTCTGTTGCATGCAGACTTTTACAAATTGGAATATGTTACAGCCTGACAAAAGGACACACAAAATGTTTCAGGCCACGTGAGGACAGGAAAAAGCAGAAGGTAATGAAACAGGAGGTTGCTTTAGCGCAAAGTAGTCATCAGTGAGAAAGAGCAAGCTCCTTCCCTGTTTTCCAGAGTCTGGCTACAGAGACCAACATTTGGCCGTAGACAAAGTTAACAGATACTCATCATCATTCATATGTCATCTTCCAGCAGTCACACCAATCTCCAGGAATGCTCCCTGGCCTAAATGCTGGCTCCCTCAGGGAGAGCTCCCTCATGGATAAAAGCCTCATTGCCTGGATTCCATACACAAGGTCCAGGGTGGTGTTCTAGGGAATATATGGTCTACTTAACTTCAATCACGGTGACTGTATTTCCTGCCCCTTACACACTGACAAATTGCATTATTTTGGATGTAGGAGTGAAGAGGTCCACTTGTGAGCAGGACCTAAATGGCAGTGGTTTGCCCCCTCATACGGTGGCACAAGAGTAAACAGCTTTTTTCATTCCCACCCTGCTGCTATTCATCCTCAAAAGTCAATGCCTAGGGATTAAAAAACCCTCTTCCCTTGCCCTCCTCCTCTTTTCTTCTCTAGCTGATCTCAATAAGGAAAATTTGAGAGTAGTGAGAATAGTGAGAATGGCTGCAAATTTTGGAAAAGGCTTGATGGCCTCACATGTATTGAAAGAGATGAAAGAAGGAAGAAAAATGAAACATTCTTCCTGAACAATGAGCATTCAGCAGCCACTTGCACTTCCTCCAAGGTTCATGTCAAGGCAGCCCTAGGCACACATGGGATAATCACTCCCTTAGTAAACTGTTTTCAAGTTGACAAGACTCCCTGGCTCATTATCAAATGACCTCAGCTGATGTTCAGGTGAACCTGTATCCCTGGGGCCCATGGATGAGCTGGGGGGCCTGTTCACCACCAACCACACTCAGTGCTCCTGCCGAGATTTGTGAAGCCTGAGAATGCAACAGCTCCATTTATCAGTGCTCCTGTCCACCAGCAGCCTCTGCAGTGCTCTCTGGTTTCTATTCACCTCAGCCATCCCTGCAGGGAAGAGCCCTTACTCACAGCTCCAGGATGAGGACCACATCTGTCTTGTTCTCGTAGATGTCGTGCAGCTTGACGATGTTGGGGTGCAGGATCTGCTGCAGAATGGTGACCTCGCGCTCGATCTCCTCCCGGCTCACCCCGCGCCGGCTGGCCCGGCTCTGGCGCTTCTTGATGAACTTGGCAGCATATTCCATCCCTGTGCTTTTCTCTCGACACTTCTTCACTATAGCAAACTGGCCACTGAGAGGACAAGGAGATAACAAAAATGCTCTTAAGGCTTTTATATGACAGCTTCCCAAATAAGCTGGTCCTACTATACAAAGCCTGATCCTGCAAGCCCTGAGCAGCACTGCTGAGCACTACTAAGCTTGTTCTTGGTACAAGAGTGAGGACTGTCAGGACTCTGCAGTCAAAAGTAGTAGAGCAATAACAAGGTAACCCCCTACTGTGTCTGAAATTTAGCAAAACCAAACAATGACTGACAAAAGGAGCTAAAACTTCTAAAAAACAGTTCATGTTTAAATGAGTAAGATCTGCCTCAAAAGGTTAAAGTTCACACTACTTCACTCAGTAATGCTTAAGACATTCAAGTCTGCAACACACCACTGGGTGTTCTGAAAAAACACACATACACACTAAAATATTTGTCTTAAGAATAGTTCCTAGAGAAGAACTCAAAGGAATGATAACTCTTTGGATATGTCAAACTGGCTTCCAGTAACCAATTATCAAATTTTAAAAAAAGTTTATTCATATTTATGCATTCACTTGATAATCTGGCTGTAAATATAACTAGAGTAAGTGCAGGTTTCACACTGCACCTCAAGGACAAAGAATTTCCCACTGTACCAAACATTATAGTGGCTGCATTAAGGTTAAAAGGCATGTATTTGCAGTTTGCTAATAAAATTTTCCTCACCATGGCTCCTAATATAGTCCAAATGCAAAATTCCCACCTTATCTCCTATGAATTGGCAGATCTCTAGTCCCAGAATACACATCTAGTAACAGATACTTCCTTATTCAGGACACTATATCCAGACTTGGAAGGAAAAGACTCATCTTACAGGTAACCATAACCTTTAGCTACTGTGATTTTATCAGACAGGATCTCTTTATAAGAATCACAAACAAACTCTTTAAGTGCAGCCCCCCACAACTACACTGTATAAGCACTGAGCTGTTGCTGTTTTCAATACTACTATATCATTCACTGGCTTGGTAAATGAGAAATGCAAGTACAGTTGGTATTTAAATTATGCAGCATACACTGCAATTATATTCAGCACCTCATTAGATGCTGTACTTAGTGCTTCATCAACACAGACATCTGATTGGAGTCTGTTTTAAACATACAAAGGTGGAGAAATTAAAAATTAAGGCTGTCACTTGGTGCTCAATTGCTCTCAAAGGCTCCCATCCTATGGCAGAGGCAGTCTCTCATTTCAGAGTTCAAACAAATACCAGGCAGCCTGACATACTTCTTTTAGGCTTTCATTTTCATACATATCCCTAAACTCTTCTCAGGAGAGAGGCAGGAACAGATGGGACAAGAGTAATTATCCCTTTAGGAATAATCATTCACAAATGGAATCAAGACTGTGGCCATTTGTCACATGCTTTAATTGATTTGTATTTCTCCAGCTTTTATCATTACCCACAAACCCTAGAGAAATTTTCACTACAAAATCTCAAACTTGCCTTAAACATTCTACTAAAAGTTTGTTTTGTAGTGCTGAGAGCTGCTTGTGTAAAACATCATAGGTTTCATGTTTTTCTTGCTTGTTTGATCATATTTTGCAAGACATGCATCTTGCTTGGTTCAGACTTTCTGATGAAACATGGTATTAATGTTCCTGTACTTGTTTCCTTGAATCCTCTCTTGGGACAAATTGTTTCAAAGTTCAGAAGAAAACATGTTTTTATGAGCATTGATTATGGGAATGAACACAGTCACTTCTGCATTTAGAAATTCCAGTAATACTGTGGATTTTGTACATTTCTGTTTATGCAAAAGCTTACAAAAATAGTAATGCCACAGCATAGGAATTCCTGTCTTCTCCTTTGACATAAATAATTGTCCCAGACTGTAACTATTACAGTACCAATTCCCTTGTAATCTACTATTGCTCCCCTGTGTGGCCACCAACACACACTGTTGCTGCTCCTGTCCCAGTCTTCATGCCATTTCCCATCTCACTTAAAAACAGGCTTTTGCAGGTAAGTCTTTAGTGGGGCAGTTTGGGACTGAGGAGAAGAGGTTGCAAGCCACTGGAAAGGACACAAATGCTCAATTTTTTAGCCTGTGACATTTATGACAGTTACAATGCAATTACCAATTAATAGCTCCTGGAGGCCCATTCAACTGTGAAATAAGAGGATGCCTCACAGGCATTTTACAATCACAGTCAGACACTCGTCATCTACAGAGATTGTAAGGTCAGGAGCAAGACAACAGTGGTTTTGTACCTTCTCATGCATCTGCATTCAGATCATAAGAATCAAACTCTGCCAGCTTCCAAAACTTTTGACCTAGGCTAGGAAAAAAACAAGAAACAAAAGCATGTCTCCCTGATACCCAAGCTGACGGCATTGAGAAATTAAGCCACTTAGATCATTTCACATGGGGCATTTTTACCTGATCTTAGACTTGAAACTAGATTTCACAGCTCACCTATCCAAATTTCAGCCAAAAGACCTTGCCAGAATTAATGGGTTTTAGTACAGCACTGAAATGAAGATGACTTGGATCATGAACAGAAGTATTAACAATACACACAGAATAAGCTCAGAGGCAGACACTTCTGGATGGAGCCTATCTGGACCTCAGTGAAGCCTTTGGAACTGTCCCCCACAGCATTCTCCTGGAGAAACTGGCTGCGCATGGCTTTGACGTTGGTCTTTGAAGCCTTTTCCAAACTTAATGACATTACGATTCCTAATTTCTAAAATGTTTTTCCCAAGAAGTACATTTGTTCCCTTCCAGTAATATTTGGACAGCTGTGCAACAGCCTTGTCACACACTGAGAATCCTCATTTGTGGATACAACTCTCGAAGATGAACAATAGCAGCTGCATCCTGTCAGTTATAATATAATTAGGTACAACATCAAATTTGTTCATCAGTAATGATGGAATTTATCCCAGCAATGAAGACAACCTATCATTTGCATTGCTACTATCATGTAAGGAGGTTTGTCACTGAATAAGAACACAGAGAATATTACTGGCTGGTTATGGAGTCTATTTTCAGAAGTATGCTTTAGAAGAGCACATGTTCAGCTCATTCAATCAGCATGCACTTCAGGAGACAATGTGGGAAGAGAAAAGCTGGACAATACAGAATAACAGGACAACTTCTTGCTCTTTGTCAAAGTTTCCTTTGAATGCTGGTTCTGGAGTGTAATACTCTGGGGCAGAATGTCACCTGAGAGCAAGCGCAGTGCAGCTGCCAGTCTGGAATGCCCCAGTGCCCAGCAGTCCTGCTGCTTCATGGCTTTAGAATAAGGAGAGCCCTTAAGCAACTGCTTGCACAGGCATAGATTTATTCCAATCTTTCTCTGATGTTCCTGAAACACTGCATGGCTCAGGAGCTCTTCTCAAAACACTGAATATATGTAAGCAAGGTATTGAGATGACAGTACAGGTTACCTGACTCCAATCAGGCTTTCTGAGGCCTGAGTGGGGAGAAGTCAGGAAGCTGGTTCTGTCTGTCATTTGAGAAGAGCAAACCATTTCTTCCCCAAATACCAAACATATATTCCCTTTCTGCATGTTCAGTTTATTTCTTTATGTCCTGTTCATATTCAGCTTCATTTCATTCATAAAGAATTCTAAAAAATATGATGATGATGACGATTTAGTTGTTAAAACTTGAAATTCCCATAAAAGACATGATATATGTGAACACGTTGACAGATACACTTTAGACTGAAATATGTTTTCAACAAGTTCTTTGAAAAGTAAATGAACCTGGCTGAGGACAGTGCTCTGGCATTCTGCCAGTCAAGAGGTGGCACAACTCTCTATATAAGGCAAGACAATTTACTTAGGAACAGATTTGCAAAGGATTTTAGGCAGCCTCCCATTGACTTTGACAGTAATAAGGTTCCTACACACTTGATGAAAAGTAATACCTTGGTCCTTCCAATTTCCCCAAGTCTGTAAAATACAGCTAATGCTACTGGAAAATGAAATAACATTATATGGGGTAAGGATACAAATTAATTTCATGTCTCTAAATATCACTAGAAGTTCAATTATAGTAATTCATGTTTTATTCACTAGGTGTTCCTGCACAGGAATACATGACCTGAAAGGAGGCTAAAATAAAATTAAACAGCACTTAAACCAGTTTATAGCTGTTTAAATTCACAGGCAATACTGTGAATGCATGTTAGTTTAAAAATACTAAAAATATATCATGAAATCATTGTGTGTACGTGCATCAGTTAACAGACATAAACATAACAACAATAATAGTGTTTAGCCAACCTGAACACAGGGCTTCTCTATATTCAAGGCTGACATGTTTAGTTCAGCAGAGAGGGTAATTCATTCTCAGTTATATCCATTGTTATTACGTCAACAGTTTTGTTTATCATGCCTTTTTGCCACTATTAAATTAGGATTGGTTTTAACTGGTCATCTCAAGCTTAGAAAGTCTGCATCTTACTACTTTTCCATCTTTTACATTCCTATTTCTTTTTCTTGGAAAAAAATATACTAATAATTTTATCCATTTATGGTTGTATTTTTTGCTAACTTTCAAAGCAAAACCCTGGAAAATTCTTGCTGAATTTGAGGAAAAAATATTTTTCAGCCTTATTTTTTTTCAAGTGATTAGAGCAATTGCTCAACCATAGTTTTATTAAGCTAAATACTCTCCTCCCTCTTTGCTTACACTTCAGAGATTACTTCTGCTATTTGTAACTGCACTGATGCTCTTCCCAGCAGAGAGGACAGGAGTCTCCTTGGAACAACACTGAAAATCCATTTTTGTGCTTTCAATTCATTTATGAAACACAGATCAACCAAAGGCCATGAAAGGTTCACAAAACATATGCATGAAAGAGTTTTTCTGGAGGGTTTTTGCAGGAATTCTGTAGTCACATAAAAGTCTTCCGTAAATGACAATAATTTACAGTACTTTTTTTAATCGACTTTTTGTTTTAGACTAAACCAGGATTTTGGTACAGCAGAAATTTAACCTAAGCAGTAAATAAATAGGAAGTCAAATAGCACAGCATTTATAAAGAAATTAGAGGAGGAAAATTGAAACAGCAAATCAGCAATTCTATGACAAGGTCGCCGAAGGGAAAGCATCTCACTGCTTCTGTAAGGCTTTATGGAATAAAACTAAAAAAAACCCCAAATTCATCGTCTGTTAAATACTCTGATGGCACCTTTTGTAACTTCATAAAGACTTCTAAAAATAAAACTGTCACAAATGTCACTGTGCTTCTGTTTAAGTTTCAGATAAAACTGAGGTTTGGTTTACTTGTTTGCTTTTCTTTTCCCCCAAAACAAAATGCAAGGGAAGTGGTTACCTCTCCTAAAGCAACTACATAGAACTTAAACTACCAGATGCCAGATTATAACAGAATGATCCAAAACTTTTTTAAATAGGGCATTTAACAGGAATCTTGCTGGACTACTAAAAAGTAGTAGAAAGAAAAAAAAATCAGCTGCAACTCTTAAACACACTGGCATTTTCACTCATAGCTCATGTTTTACTGATTGTGTAGTGCTCTAGAGCACAGTGACTTTGGGAGATAAGTTTTGATATTCCTGAAGGGAAGTGCTGAGCACCTTTGGACATATCCTGTCTCTGATAAAGTCACTGTCAGGCACCTTTCATCCACATCTCTCTAAACTCACACAAAGGTAACCAACACATCCTGACCCAAAGGTGATCTCTGTGTACAGTTCCAGAAAAGAGTCAGAAGAGTAGAAGAATATGGACTCTAGCAGAAAGATCTGGTTTACTGGAATAAGTAGAGAGCAGTTCATTTGAAATTCAAAGAAAGTTTGATAAACCTAATGTTTCTGAACAGTGCTATCAATTATTACAAGCTATCAGTACAGTAACACAGTTAATACCTAAAACACCTTGTGGGGTCCTTAGCGGTGAGTCACAAGAAATTGTGCCACCTGCTCAATCATCAACAGCATCTCCTGAAACTGTTCAATGTTTTTGGAAACTTCCCAATCCCACAGTGGCCACCAATGCGGCCCTTATCAGCTCCTCCTGAGACTGGAGGTGCAGAGTCAGCAGTGAAAGAGCATGAGCCCAGCAGTTCCCAATATCCTGGCAAGTTTTTTGTGCAATGTGAAGCTCAATAATAAAACGCACATGATGAAAAGTCTTCCCTGCTTATCAGAACTAGCTTTTGGATTGAGTATCAGTGCTCGGAGTGGCAATGAGCAGAGTGCAGAGAGCCAGGGAAGGTCACAGCTGACTCATGCTCACAGGAATGGCTGATCTGATAAGCTGTTCCTCTTGCCATGTGGAGCAACAGCAGGGCAATCTTAATGTGCATAAGGAAGGTTAGCAGACTGCACCTGGGTGTGTAAAGGTCCAAATCCACCTAGATACAGACTGAGCATAATAGACCTGGGAGCACATGAATTGTAAGAGGGGAGCAGTATTATGGTCAAATAGTTAAAATGATTTTTCTCCTTCCCCATGTATCAAACAGATAGAAACTATGCTGGCATTCCATTCAAGACTTTAGGAAATTATCTGTAAGGCCAAAACTGCAAAGGGTTGCTGAAACTCCCATTTCACTGCTCAGCTATTACAACAGGTCCTCACTCTGGTTCAAACTGGTGTAGTGTGTTAACAAGGATTAATAGATGTCACCTGACATAAATTAAGCTTGACCATCAGACAAGTACCTGCGAGTTCTGTTCTGCATCAGATGTTAACAATTTGTCCAGTGCTTTATCACTGTTAAAATTTGAGCTGCGCTATGTTTATTTCATGTGTGCTTTTACTCATAAGTAATATTTTTCATTTTAAAAGTATGGAATTAATACTATACAGTGTACATTTTCTCAGCTGCTGAAATTTCCATCTGCTTTCTACTGCAATGCAAAATGGAAAAAATAGTTTTATTTTTACAGAAATGGCAAAACAAAGATTGGGATGAACATTCAATGTCTTTTTCCTGGGATTAATATCCTGCCTAATATTCAGTGGTTAGAATTTGAGCTTTGTGAGTACTACCACAGAGGTCATTCATCTCTAATTATACTCTCAAAGCCAGACATGGACTGAGGAGAAACACTGAGATTATTTCCATCCTCAAGGTGGATGCTGATGATAAGGAATGTGTGACTTTGTAACAAGGTAAGGCCAAGGCCAGCTCTTCTCTGTTACTGTAGGTAGAGCAACTTTGTTATTAGGAAAAAACCAAACAACAAAACCTTCCATATTCTCTGCACTTTCTGTAACAAATATTTTATTTTGGAAACAGTTAAGGCAGTACTGAAAACTAATAGGGAAACCTGCAAGAAAGACTAAAAAGAAAAAATTCAAGAACACTGACTGTATCAGACAGCTGATAACAATCACAGTGATTGTGACCAAGTACCACAGGCCAAAACTGTTTCAGCAAAAGATTCACATACATGTAACATTACTTAGAAGACTTGTAACAAGAAACATTACCAGAAGTGCAGGGTAGTCCTCAGGAATTAAGTTAACATTTTGCATCAAACACAAAGACCTGCTTTGTGTGTGTTGTAAAATAAAATAATTCAAAGTTATTCTTCAAAATTTAAAGAACTAATTCAAAGTGCAAACTAATCAAAGAAGAGAGTTAAAGTTCATGTCTGAGAAATCACAGTACTGAGCGATTTCTACAGTTAGAAAACCATTCCTGATATGACGATACTGCGTGGTGTGAGTTAAGGGTAACTTTCCCAGCTGCAACCACAGCCCTCTGTTTAGCAGGGAACGTCCAACTAGCTGAGGGTCATGACTTTTTTATTCTAGATTTTCAGGTTCCTGCCGTACAAAGAATACCTGGGTTATCTCTGCTTTTTTGTTTTCACTACATAAATAAATAAATACCTAGTTACACTGTCAGAACAGCAACCTGTGCCAGGCTCCAAGGTCCCATTATCACTGATAAAATGCTGCATTTGCTGTCCTTTAAAGCTTCACCCAGAAAATGGGGTTTCTCCTCTCTAAGAGTTGATCCTCCACACACAAGCACAGAGGAAGGAGGAACTTGTAGCTGGGGGGAACTACAGGGAAGCATAACAAGCCAATGAGGAAAAATGGAGCTTGGTTTTATCAATGAAACCCCAGCCCAGATTAGCAGGGGCTGAGAAACTGGAGGCTCAATTATGCCCAAACTAATCAACAGAAATCACATTGATTATTTTCTGCATGAAGGCATTGACTGGCCCAGGAGATCAGGGATGAGCACAGCTCCCAGTTATGGAGACAGGCAAGAAACTGTAGCGGCAGGTGGTAAGGCTGGCCCACACTGTGGAGGAAGGCAGAGCCCCTTCCCTACAGTGAAAGAACAACAGTGAAGGGGGAGACTTCCATGACCAGAAATATCACTCCAAGGTTTGTCTGTTTTTCTCTGTCAACTGTGAGTCCTTGCATGCTGCAGAGCTGAGCTGCAGGAGCAGGACACTGGCCCAGGACAGCAGTGCCTGGCCTACACCACCCTGCAGGAACACATTTTCTCAATGGGCACTGTCACAAAACACTTTGGGAAAAGCTCCATGACATTTCCTAGCCTCAGCCCCAACTTGATACGCAACAGTGACACTGCCCAGAAGTCACAAATGTCAACAGCTCTCACAGCTGGGCTGGCACCACATTTAGGTAATAGATTAATGGTACATCCTTTTATAAATCACACTGCACATCTCAAATTCCAGTACCTACCACCACCATCAGTGTTTGCTACTAGAGCAGGAAAGGGCTCCTGCATGTTCGTGTAACACTTTTTGTTCAGTGAGCCACAACTACCCATCCAAAACACAACTGAAACATTATATTAAAGGCTTTATTGCTGCAACTTTCCTGGAAACTATATCCCTAGCTCAGCAGGGCAGTTCTTCTTTCTGTGGGCCTACTCTGCCCTTGATTTAAGACCTTCCATTCTTGGCTGTCCCCAGCCATCACTTCCCTTGCCACGAGAACCAGCAGTTATTTCACCTGCTGCATATTCCCAAGAAGACAAATTAGTCTTCACTTCTTCACATTTTTCAAGGAGTATTTCCACTGACTTGGCATGTCATTAACATCCTGCAAATGGCTTAGGCCAGGACCCTCCTCAAAACAGCCCAAATTGTTAAAGCTGTATTATTTCTTTATAATGTTGAAATTTGCTAAATTCACTTTAGAGAGTCTTCTTTTTAAGCTTCCTTTCAGCTATGGATAGAGAACCTCAGCCCCCACAGACTTGAAAGCGACTGATACTATCTTGAGGGAAGCAACACAATCATATATGTATATTTGAAGTATTGCACGCATTCAGCATAGGCCACGCTAAGCTTCCCAAACAGAGCTGCTATAATGAACAAGGCCATCAGCAAGTTGTCTCTAATGCCACATGTCTCACAGATTGCTCCCTGTGTGTACTCTTTGGAGAAGTTGAGCAACAGAGGTTGGTATAAGATTAATATTTGAAAGACTGAGGGAATGTTGGAGCTAAGCAGCTGGTCAGAGCACACAGCTACAGCCATGGAAAACCTGCTCTCTTCTCTGCAAAATGCCTTTTCTTACACCCCTGCCTTGGCACATGAGGCTACTGCACTGACAATCCCCTGCGAGATGCTTCCAGCTCTGCAGGGACTCGAGACTGGGCAGTGCCCACCCACACTCTCTGTGTGCAGGGTTTTACATGGCTGCAGCTGGGGACCTTTGCTGTGGTCACCCTCAATACCACCCACAACGACAGGAAGTACCTCCTTTCATCACCAGACCAGAGAGTTCAGCCTTTCCAGTCTGTGGTGGGAGCATCCTTCCCTGAGTGCTGTGCAAAGACTTTCAGATAAACAGGTGCTGGCTCTGTCAGTGAGCCTCTATGTTATCTCATGGCTGAATCCCAGCTAGAACAAGCACTAGGCCTATGTCAACTAGTTTTGTTCTTAAGAAGTAACAAAGTGAGCAGGACAAGAACAGGACAGACTCTTCACAGATGTTGTTTGAAAACATTTGTTTTGTGATTTCTGCTGGAAGAATGATAATAATATGAATCCTTTAACCTACCTCTACCTGTCAGTAACCTAACAGCTTGTTGCAAACTGAACTAATAAAAGGCATCTACAGGTTCTAAGGGCATCAGTCCACATTGCAAAAGATCAGTCACTGCAATCTGTCCAGCATGTTAACTTCCTTCTAGCAAAGCAAGATACCACTTGTCACTGGCTCTTATCGGTAGTTACTGGTCAGAGATAAAGAGCCACGACAACCCAGCTGACACTGCGGATTTAACACACAAAACCTGAAAGTGAAAATACACTGACTAAGACAGTGTGACATTATACGTGCAGCCTGAAGAGAAGGAGGACTGCTGTGACCATACAAACCTTGACCAGCCTCTCAGGCTGATTCAAGCAGCAATCACCAGCCTTTGCCAGATTGTTTCAGCTACATTTCTTCATTCAAAATCCCCAACATCCATCAGCTTGGAGAATGATGTTCATCATCTCAAAAGATTCCCAAAATCAATTCAGAAACCAAAGTAAAAATAAACTACTCAGTCTTCAGTTTCTCATTTTAGTAGTTTGACTGTTTAATCTAGGGCCTCCTAGGCTAAAAACCACACCTCTTACACCCTGCATACACACACATCAAATTTCTTTACAGCTCACTGTTATCACGTTTTCACTGTCAGACATACTCTCAGCACTAGGCAATACTTAAAAGTAAGCAGTCATAGAGAATCTAATAGTTTTGGCCTTCCTGAGAGGGAAGGGAATGGAAAACAAACAAACAAACCAACCTCAACCCGTCTCCCCTTAAAAGAACTCTTCTCAATAACTCTAAAGATGAAATAGCTGAGAGTGAAAAAAAAAAAATTGGCAGGGACACAGCATCAACTGAAGTATTTTAACAGAACTCATTACTGGCCCTTAAAAAAGGGTGATGGCACATACACAGTCATTTATCAAGACCAACTGCCAGATATTGGGAAAGATGCCAACCTGTATATAGCCCTAATTTAGCTATGTGCATATTAAAACAAAAAACATTAGAAGGTTGGACACTGAATGGAAACCAGCCATCCTCACCAGAGCACTGTATGTTGCTCAGTGACTGGGGGAGTCCTGTGGTATTCAGTCCACAAACCCAGCAGTATTTAAGCAGGTACTCATGGTTAAGCATGGTAACAGTTGGTAATTACACCTATAATTAATACCTGAGGATAAGCCTTTATACATTAAAAACTATATACAAGCATTAACCAGTTCAGCTGAAGATTTGAGAGGCAAAGCTTTTCAGGAATATATGCACATTTTTTTGTAGGCACATATGAACACGTGATGTCAGTGCTTGGAGCCAGCTGAAAACAACAGTGCTGTGGAGTGCTACTCAAAACAACAGGACAAGTGAAAGTGACAGCACCACAGGCTCCTGGTTCCCAGATGGCTCCAAGAACAGGCACATGAACTCAAGTCTAAAGCACAGACACAGGTGACACCTATCTACATAAGACAATGCAAACATACCTTTTGTTGTCCTAGTTGCAAGAAAAGAAACAGGAAAAAGAATAAGCACATTTAATCTAAAGAAAAAACCCCAAAAAACTACAAAAAAGTCCCATCCAAAGTGCAGTCTATGCTAAGGTGTGTGTTGCTATTGTAGTATATTGGAACTGATTTAGGCTATCACACAGAAGAAAGCAGCAAATATCCCCATGTGTCAGCTTTTAGAATCATGTGGTGTCACCAGTACGACCTTACCTTCCCAGCTCCTCGCCAATTTCGTAAATATCTTCCACCTTCTGTTGCTTGAAGAAAGCCATACTTGGTCTTTCATTGATGCTCAAGGATGATGCAACTAGAATATTAACAAAGAATGATATTTCATTGCATCTTGCAAGAGGCTAAGTCTCAGTAATACACATTTGTGGTACAGGCACTTTGGATCCATTGCAGCTCATTCATGGCCAAAGTTACCACTGATAATCAAAATAACTAATTTATCAGTCTCAACCAAATAGTGAGGGTTCAAATCTGGAAAGAGATGAGCACATTTAAGTGAAGGAGATTCTTGGCCATCACTGACATACCCAAGAACACACCTTACTAGAAGTACAGAACACACCAAGAAACACAACATGATGAAAGGAAAATTAATTATTAATTTGACAAAGTTCTGGACAATAAAGACTACACTACACTAAAGAGAACCAGCATGAGAATTAGCATTACAGACTCCCTCAGACAGATCCTGAGCCAGAGAGACCAGGAGACAGAGCTTCCTTTTTCTCAGGTCAGGCAGTGCTCCTGAAGTACCCAGGCACAAGTACACAGCACACAGACATTTGAACTGCTGCTGGAACAAAGTGCTGTGATTCCCTCTCCAGAGATTTCAGCACATCTTCCATCATGCACAGTAGATGAAGAACAGCAGCAGCATCTGCTGCAGGTGTTACTTTGTGTAACTGTGCAGTTTGTTTCCTGAACACAATCTTTTAATCTGATAATCTCTGTGAGCTCTGAAAATACAAGCCTCACACTGGTGCAGCTGGAGCATCTGTGCATTATACTGGGCTGCTTCTGGATGAGGAGAAGATGAGAACTCACATTATTCCTTGGGATATACCTCCATAGCAATGTATGTTATGGTAACAGAACAGATGTGAAAGAAATAATTGGCCAGGTCATGAACCAGTATGCCCAATGGCCCAAATATCCATTGTTTAGATCAGAACATGTAGAATAGCTGTAAGGCTTCTAGTACCACAATAAAATCTAACTACACTGGGACATATAGTTATTCTCACACATCTCTACACTCAACAGCATATCTTGTCATTGTAATGTGCTTTGCTTTATGACTCCCAGATGCTGTTTCCTTCAGATGCACTGGGGACTTCCAAGTTCTGTATTTCTATACAGCTCCTGCGTATTTTTAAATTGCAGTCATTGGCATCTGACTGGTGCATATTGTAAAGCATATTTCACAAGCAAACAAAGTTCTATTTTGATCCTTTAGAAAAGTTCAATTCAGTGTTGCAAGAAGATTCAGCAGACCTATAAAACAGGACTAAGTATCAAAAAGCAATTGCAGTATTCCTGTCAAACTGAAAGGCACACAGATTGAAGATTTTTCTCCAACAAAAGCCGGTATGATACACAGAAAATACATTGTAAAAATCTAACAATTCCTCAATACACACCCAAGCTGTCATCATTCACTCACCTCATAAAAAAAGATTGGTTGCTTTTTTTGCCCCAACCCTTTTTACAAACCACTGGCTTCTAATACATGGGTGGCATGTTCAGTATCAATTCCTTTCCACATATACTCCTTCTATTATTTCAAGGAACAGAAAGTCTCCTAGCACTTCTACATAAATACATATTTTTAGTTGATGTTAGCAAAACCTACACATCAGGAGAAAAATTCTTTGATTAAGTCAAGCAGAAGGGCTACTACATCAATGCTTACAGCCACAGCTTCATCACTGTCAGATGATGAGTATTTCAGTTATACATCAGAACTGCGACCTGTGCTCCCTGAAGGTGTGTATCTGTGCATCTCCAGGGTGACAGGCATGCTGTGGTGTGACATGACTGACATGTACCTGGCACATGACCCAAACACATTCATTTCTGCCCATGTCAGAAGTGACCATTTCATGACACATTTGCAGCTGCCTCAGCAGAGGAGAGGGAGGTGAAAGGCGTCCCTCACATGCTCTCGAGAGCAGCACTGCTGGAGGTCTGCACTGCACATGAAATGGCTCAAGGGCTCTGAGGCTGCTGCATTTCTATTAACAAACCTGCTCAAACCCCAGTTTCAAAACTCTGTAATGGAGAAAAACATGCCTCCCTTGCCCTCCTGTGTAACAGAGCTTTAGCAATGATGTCTCTTGTCGGGCTACCCAAGGCAAATGAGAGAAACCACACAGGTTGTGACACTGAAGCCCAGGGTTACCACCACACTATTAAAATACATTGTAGAAACCAACACTCGCACTGGTGAGCGTGATGCACCACAATGTGTATTGTTATTTTTCCACTTTCTATCCTGGCTTTGTCGATATTTCCATAGTTTTTCAAGGTGAAGCCAGGTGAACTGTCCTGTTAACTCTGCTGCTCAATAATTCCCTTCCCAAAACCACGTTCATACCTGGGATGAAAATGTCTATTTTACTTCTCAATGAAAATAAGCAACTCAAATTTCACTTTGTAAGCAAATTACAAAGTGATTTATACAAAGTGAAGAATACTTGAAGCATTCCTCAAGTAACCTTTTATAATCTCACCAAAAGATCACCAACCACTATTGCTCAGAGCTTGAAACTACAGTCAATAAATGCTTGAGTCATATTTACAAGAATGAGGACATCTCTGAGCTCTTGCTCCTTACTAAGTTTATACAATATTGCTTGCTGTTGTTCAAAGCAGAATTTTCTGAAGTGTTGGCTGCGTTCAGCCTTCACAGACTTCAAAAAAATCAAGCAAAGGACAAAGCCAAGCCTTGCTGAAAACCCCAAACCTTTCGCTCATCCTGAATTGCCAAATTACACTCTGAGCACATGCAAATGTCAAGTACAGATAAATGCCCAGGTAATAAGAGATGCTGCTGAGACTTGCTCAAAGACTGTAAATCCCTCAAGCTGACTACTCCCTTCATCAGAATCCAAGGTACATGGTCATAAACAACATTAATGCAAACACACCTAAAAAATCATTGTTTTAAAAAAGAGTTCATTGCCATTTAGAAGAGCAAGTTAAAAAGTTTGCTTTGAAAGTGGGGAACCCACCCAAAATGCATCTGTGAACACAGTCACTATGTTTGATTGACAAGTTCACTCATTTCCCAGCATCCTACAAAGAACACAGCTGATTCTGCAGCTGCATAGAATCCATGCAAAAATAACCAGGAAATTCTCATCCCTTCTGCTGATCTCTCAGCTTACACTCATTTCTGCAGAAGTCAAAGCAGTAAGTTAAATCACCTACAAAGGACCCATTCAAGCCCAGAGCCTTGCTTTTGAAGGCTGAAGAAAAAAAGGTTGCACAGTGTTCAGACCCCCAGTGGTACCTCTGATGTGTTGGCGTTTCCCATGTCTATCACTTCATGTCATCCTATCCTGCCTTCCACAGACATCTCTCCCTGGCTTTCACCCAACAGTCACACTTAGCAAATGCCCAAAATAGAGCATACACTTGATGACCCAAAGCAACTGTCATTGGCACAGCACAAAGGGGTAACCCCACAAAAGATAGCCTTCACATGTTTAAAATTCATCTGAAATAGAAGTGCATGAATGTTACCCTTCTCAGACAATATACCTTCACCTTAGGAAACTAAGGTCATTTCACTTTCAAAGATTTCTTGTACTACAGGGTTTTTGTTGGATGCCATTTACAAGTACAGAGCACAAGTACATCAAAACAGGAATAAGAGCATTAATTTTTTTTTTCTAGTCAGGCGGTGATTTTTCTTATGGTGGCCAGTGAAGGCAGGCAGAATTAGAGATGGACAGACATTCACCTTGGACTCAGACAAAAAAGTTGTTCAGAATCTGAGGAAAGAGCAACAACCAACATTTTTTTCCTGATACGCACCTTATGCTAACACTTCAGGGGCATCTCCCCTCCTCCTCCTCATAGTGAGCATTTTCATATGAAGGCCAGCTTCTACTCAGCATTTATATTGCTGTGTTTCCACAATGGTACTCCATAGTACAGTATAGTATATATAGTTTAATATAAGAACATAATACTTCACCTTTTATTGCTGTATCCAATTCTCCTTAATGTAGGCTAAATACCACAGGGCAGCAAAGTATTGCTTATCCTGTGTGAATGATTTTACTACAGACATGGAACAAAGCTGTAACAAACCCAGAAATAGGATGCAAGCTCTGAGATGGCAGTTTCAGGCACTAGAAACATGTCCTGCCTCATCTCTTCACATTCTTCCTAAACTCTGCCCTACCATAAAACAGGATCATATTTACCCTAAGAAATCACAGTTTCCCACTGTGATTTAAGGCATATATTTACACACACATATTTTACATCAGTACAACCCCTGGATAAAAACATTCTTATTGCAGTACAGAAGGGCCTTTTTAGTGCAGCTTGTGCTGTATATGAAGGACATCAATCTACGGAAACCCACTCTTCTGTAGAGTGACAGAATGTCTCTCAAGAGGAGCAGAAGAAAGTTCTGTATCTCTCCTCTAATGAAGTTTTCCCTGCACAGGTAAGTTATGAGCCTGTCATAACCAATCTATGTGACAATCAGTGACTGGTTTATACATGTCAAACCCATGATAAATGTCCACCCACCAGTGAACAAGAGCAGAATGCAGAAATGAAAGGTAAGAACAAAACTGTTGGACCACTTCCCTTGCCAACAGCCTTGCATTTTTTTTCTTCACGGCTTCTTCTGTCCTAAGGAAACCAGTTTCAAGTGACTGAAGTAACAGCTGAATAATCTGGCTTTTTCAAGTACACCTGACATGAGCTGAATCATTACATGTTTTGCCAAACTCAGAAGCATTCCCTGTGGCATACTTTTATATTACAAAACATTAGTTACACTAAACCAAAATCCCAAACCCATTAGAACAGATCAAAGTAAAAACTTCCCATATGAACTGTCTTATAATACTGAAAAATGACCAAAACCAATTTAGAATCAAAACCAGACTGTTTTAAATTAATGATCTGGGAAAAAAAAAAGAAACAAAATCATTACACAAATTAAAGTTATACTGTCTTCTAGTTTTATGCTAAAACTAAACAGATTTTTAAAAGCATTAAAGTATTTTCTTCTTTCACTTTCATTCCTTTTTTCACTTTTCTTTCTCTTTTATCCCACAAAAGACTAAGCTATTTCAACAGAAAAACAAAACAAAACAAAACAAAACAAAAAAAAAAAAACCAACCCAAAAAATCAAAACAAAACCAAACAACCCAAGTGAGTTTCACCCTCTGCTTTCAAGTAAGTGGAGGACAGTTAAAAGTTCTGTTAATTTCAGCAAACACTTATTTCCACTGAAACATCTTCCTGTCAGAAAACAAAGGCAGCCTAAATTTTCTTCTGCCAGGAAATTGAAGCAACTATTACTACCTGTGTGTCTATAAAAAACACAAAACACACCCAGCATCTAAGCATTTCAGCCCCATTATAGAATCACTGCTCCCACCACTAACTCTCAAGGGCTCCTTTTCTGAGCTCCCAAATTTACCCTGCATAATTACATGTGTGGCGAATGACCCAAGACTGTATTTCCAAGCCTCTGCTTCAAGCACACGTACCAACCACATTGGCTCTGCAGCTAATTCCAGCTCCCCAGCTCCCAGCCAAGGCCAGAGATCCCAAAGCCCGGTGTGCCTGAGTGCTGAGCTGGGTGGGAGCACAGCCTGGACACTCAGGGCACAGGGGAAGCCCTCCATGCCAGGCAGCTGGCACGGCATGGGCAGAGCCCTGCTCCCCGTCCCTGAGGCGCCTTCAAGGATTACTGCTGCACATAACTCACATCACTGCCCCAAAGTCAAGGGAGACCCTGCCTCTGCAATATGTGTTTCTTGCACAAGCAATTGAAAGGCACAGGAAAGTCTTAAACAGCTGATGTTTCAGAAGAGGATCAGAATTGAGCTTTTCCCTCACGCATTAAGCAGGTAAGCACTGCGATTTTGGTCCTTTTGCAGCTAGTGATTGATCAGCCAAAGCAGGAGAAATTGCCACAGATTTTTGCCCTCTAACTCACATCTTCCTTCCTGACTGTCCTCCACAAGGATGCAGGCCAGGCCAAACCAGTCCCCTACACCGTGCTGTGTTGCTCCAAGACCCCGGCTCACTGGCTCTGGAACAGATGCAAAGAAAGCCAAGTGAAGCTGTTTGAGGGAAAAGGCAGGAAGAAACTTGCAAACAAGCTATGAAAGTTGCACAGCATTCGCTGAGCGCTAGCAGCAAGCTGAGGCTGAATCCCGGACCAACCGTACCCGATGGCCTCGGACAGGAGCAGCGCCAGACCGAGAGGCACGTAACACCAACAGGGGCGCTTGTGGAACCGCTGCATTTCCCGGCCCCTGTGGGACCTGCTCGGGGATAAAGGACAGCTGCTTGCGGCGGGAGTGCTGCGGGGAGCTGCCTTTACCCCCGGCTGGCAGCTGCAGGCACATACGCAGAGCCAGCGCAGACACCGTGAAGAGGCCGAGGGTCCACACCCCACCAGCCCCACGGGGGGGACCTGCCGCCAGCCCCAGAGCTGCCAGGCCAGAGGAGCCTCAGCGACACCTCAGCCCCTGAACCGCGGCACAGGAGGGACAGGGAGCAGGAGCGCCGTGAGGGCGGCTCAACGTAAGGGACGGACCCACAGGAACACGGAGAGGAGAACCTGCGGAGGCGCCGCCGGCTGAGGGGGCAGTGCGCACTTACCGCCTCCCCCGGGCTCCTGGAACGCGCAGGGTCTGGCCTGGCCGAGCAGGGCGAAGGCTGACGGGGCACAGGGGCTGTGCCGGGCGGAGGAGCCGCGGGGCCCTGCCCGGCCCGGGCCCGGAGGGAGGGTTGAGGGAGGGGCCCGGCTCCGCGCTCCGCCCAGGGCAGCCCCGTGAGGAGAGGACGAGGGGCTGGGCGCAGGAACTTCAGAACAATCGCCCCTGCTGCAGCAATGCTGTCTGCATGGGACTGTGGGGCGATGGCAGCCTCCAGGACACCCAGAACCACCCCGACTGTGCCAGCCCTGCACTGCCCCTGATGGGATACAGATATATCAAGCTGGGCCAGTCCAAAGCCTTCGAGACCAACACGGCTCACCCAGGCTGACTGGGAAACATCTCAGATGTAGAATCCCATTTCCTTGCTTTAGTAGATACAGGATATATGAAAGCAATACCAAGAAAATAAGACTGAGGAGGCAAATCCAATGGAGAGGCACTTAAGTTGTATAAGCCTTGTTTCTGTATTCTATATAAGCTGAAACACAAGCTTAGATTGGTTACTGCATGGTCTGAAACCCACCCTTACCCAGTGAAATTGCCTGTTGTTTCAAGAAACCACTGTGACAAAGAACAGCACAGGTTCCCAGACCTCACCGGGCAGCTCAAGCTGCATTCACATGCACTACTGTAACAAACCTCTGCCATCCTGCTTCCCAAGCTGCCGCAGCCCAAGTCTTGGCTTCCAACAATGAAATCCTTCATTTGTTCACTCTCCTGTCAAAAAGACATCCCCAAAACCTGTAAAACTAGATTTTCTCTGGCTTTATTTGGCACACAGTAATTGCAGCAAACATTCTTAGGTCTCCTTAAATGTCTGAGCAAGTTAATATCCATCATTTGCTAATGAGAAATGATGTGGGATTGTTCACACCTTCAAAATAAATTACAAGTGCCAGGTTGCCTTCACATCCAATCCTCTATGTGATTACGGTAACACAATGTTAATGGCAAATTATGATACATAAACAAGCAGGATGTTTTCCTTTGCAGTAAGGTGTGACGACAGATAAATTAAAGAGTGATTTTATTCTAGGCAAGTACCTAAAAGGCAGTGTTTTTTATTATCACAGTTAAGAAGAAACTTGGCTTGTCCCAAGTCAAGAGGACTGAACTGTGCCCCTGATTGTCTGCCGTGGGAGTGGTGTTCACAGCCCATGAGTTCCACCTGGCTCTTCCAACTCCAAAAGGAAAGCGGCTGCATCTGATACTACACAGGGTGGAGAACAGGATATGGGAGCAACAGTAAATGTTTCAAAGGGCAGTGGAAGCATTCAGAACTCTCTCAAAGGGAAATAAAGATATTTAATTTCTCACCTTTAGTTCTGCAATGGGATATGATCACATGGAAGTCACAGCAATCATACTACAAAATTCTAGAGCAAAGTGCACAGGAGGAAGGCCACTGCTTTTGTTTGCTCCTAGCTGCAAGGAAGGGAACAAAACACTCTGAGAGGCTACAACTGCTTTTGAAATTGGGACAAGCTCTCCCTAGACCCAGAATAACCTCACTTTGAATAAGGGTTTCCAAGAGCAGCAGAAATAGATTGAATCCCACCGCTGCTGCCATGTCCATGGGGCTTGTAAGCCCAAATACAGGTTCTGCCTAAGTAGGCTGTTGCTCTTTCACGGTTCTGTAGTTATTCACCCTTAAAACACTATCTCAAGACTTCTTTGTAACATCTTTGGATGAAGGTAAAAGCCTTTATCTGCATACAGGACAGGAACAGAAAAGAAAACTCAATCTTGAGCAGAGTTTCAAGTAGGCAGCACCAGCAAACACTGCAGCCACGCATTTGCCAGCCTCCTTTAGAACTGACAAAGTACGAAAGCCATACCTTATGTTCCGAAGGGGGAGTTCCAGGATTTAAAACCAGAAAAACACCACCTGCATTTCTTAGGCAAATAACTTATTCCACAGTTTAATCACCAATCACAGTGCCTGAAGACATCACTGATTCCATTCATCAGGTCAAGCCTGACATCTTAGGGGCAACTCACTGCACAACCTAGCTGGTTTGTAAACACCAGAGGTACATTGTGTTTGAGAGACAAAGGCAGGATGCAGCAGCTCAAGACTAGGGGAATCTTAGTTGGCCAAAGGAATCTTAATTTACCAGGCATATTCTAGTATTGAATGTTTTAATTACTGGAGATGTATATTTTTAATAATTGTGTTTTTAAAAATCACATTCAGTATATAGTCCTGAGTTTTGCCTTCTAGTCTCATGCTCTGAAAAGCACTACAGGTGGGCATCCTTGAACTGTAGACAAATGCAGCTTTTTGGCACATGGCAGATCATCACAGTGAAAATACCACTCTGCTAACTTCTAGTTGAACCTTCTACCTTATTTTCCATGGGGGGAGTTTCCAAGGCAGAGCACACCCTTCCTTTTCATTATCTGAAGGAACGTATTTCATGTGTGAGAATTCCTAAAGCTTCAGCACTACATGGATTCTGCTTTCTGTTGAGGTCAAGGAGCTGCAGATAAGGAAGCTATGTTTAGCACTTCTGAAAATCCCAGAGAAGGAACACCTGATACCTTGTAATAGCAGATTCAGTGTGTTCTCTGTATCTCTGAGGCACCCAGAGCACAGTGAGACTCTGCAGGTATTTGGTCTCAGTTCAGTGTAGGCCAGCTGTGTTTATCCTATGTTATGCATTTCTTAGGAACCAGTTTTTTAACATACATCAGCCACACATCCTTATTGCAATCCCACTGAGAGCAGATGCTTCAAGCTTAAGGAGCAAATGGGAGTCTCAGCTGTTCTTTACAGGCCCCAGCAGCTGCTTAGGACAACACAACCTACTCAAGCTAAACATGCCAAGTATCCAAGTGAGGACATTGCTCCTCATGCACTCATCCCAGAATTTTCTGTTTATTTCTCTGACTTAAAATTTTCAGTATACAGGACACGAGGTCCTTAGGCCATAGTCGTGTTCTGCCTCAGCTGCTGATCTCTATCCTGTTTTGTATCCCCTTTGAACAGATTTCCAGCTGTGCCAATATCTACTCCTATAACAGCTTGCCATTCTGTAGCAGAGCCAGAGGACAAGAACTATGTACTATTCACCTCTGCTATGAAAGATATGCTTGGATATGCAATTACAATCATGTCCTAACTCTTATTTTTTCCTCTTTTACTTTTAGTTATTAAGTTACATATCTGAGGTAGCTGAGGTATTCAAACCTCTTTAAGGGAATCAAGCAATTCCAAAATGCAAAAGTCATATCTGAAAGACAGATACTGAGACTTGATTTCCAAATTAATTGAGTACTTGATTAAATTTAAATTTAAACTTTTTAAAAACAGCTGAAATTATTTATTTGACTACAAAAGACTGTGTCAGAACATCAGTACCAAACCTCCCGAAGAAGCTTTTGGGGTCAGGAGATATTATACAAATATGCTTCCCAGAAAGTGTGTGAACTCGGAAAATTCCTATGAACACTCAGCAAATTTTGTCTCCCTCCCCCCGACCTTCTCCCAAGAAATGAAGGACACCAATGCCAAGTTTACCCAGTCAGCATCACCTACATGCAACATGTCTATGGTTCACAACTTCATGCTTCAAAGCCAAATTTACATGTATGTTTCTTTATAGAGATTCTCTGAGACCTCATTATCAGACAAAAATACAAGCTCTACCACCAGCTTGTTCTAATGACATCTGCGGATATGGGAAAAGAAAAGAAGAACCAGAGCAATCTATAAAGTAACAAACAATTTATTTTTTCTTTACATCAATCTTTGTGAAGATAACATCACTTATATTTGTGATTCAAACGTCTTGTACCGCATATTGCTGATTTTTAACATGGCACTTCAGGGAGCAATCACTCAAACAGCTACACAATTTCATTAAATCAATCAATTTTCCATTTCTCAGTTATGTGCTCAAACATACAACTCTGTCAAATTTAAGACCATTCATTAATTTCTGATGTTTTATAAGGAAGAAAAAAAAAATCTTTCCTTTCTGCTGAAATATCTTACCATGTTTACAAATACTGAGGGGAAGGGGGGAATCTCTCACAGAAGACATCGAAAGGGCAACAGAAAAATCCTTTTTATTGATTACACAGCTGGTAAAAAGAACACCACCAAGCACTGTGATAACACTGATAACACTACCTGTACACATGTACAGGTCAAGCTGAAATACTGTGCAGTTCAAATAACTAGAGGTGTAGTGCACCAATTTTTTGCCTATTTAACAGAAGATAATAGACCCTTTTAAACTGCTAATGAAAAGTTTCACTGGGAAGCCATGCATACATGAATAGAGCTGGAGGAATATTCCACACAATGCAACTTTGTGGTCTGGGTTACATCACATATTCTGGGAACCATGTGTGAGGGACTCTTTGCACATTATGTGCATGGCCTTGAAGTTAAAATATTGCCTTGGCAGTTGTTATGTGCATGAACAGGTCAATTGCCCACTATCTGGCTGCCATGAATGGTAAACCTCATACACCACTTCAGAAGTTCACATACGAACACAAAGTCTTGGGCTCCATGCAGTTCAGCTTTGGCAGGCCACTGAGGCACACTGTATTTTGGCCTGGTTTCATCAGGTTTAAACACTGCGGAAGTATCCCGCATGTCCCTAATGAGTTACTACTCTAAAAGATAACCAGATTTAAGCACCACTAGAAAACTAAGTCACACAACGACATTTGCAACAGCAAGCAAGGCAAGCTCCCTTGATGTTACTTCCTGCTATACGCATCTTATTTTTGTTCCACAGAGACTTCTAGTGGCCAGAGGTGAGAAACCTTTGCAATTTTTTTTACCTTTTAGCTCATCACTGAATCAGTAACAAGGCTTAACAAAATGAAGCCAACAGCTTGATGGGAAATTGAGCATAACAGCATTGACTCATTTCACATCTGCCAGCTGAAAAAATACCCAGAGACAACACAAGTTGCACAGGGTTTCTAACATTCATGGGTAACAGTCACACCGTGGCAGAAGAAACTGCTACTTAGTTTAACTGTATAACTGGAAACAACTTCATAGAATGAAACACAACAATACATGCACACACAAACTGAACCATCAGAACAACTCCAACAAAAATGGTCCTGTAATATTGCAGGTCGTGTTTTGTCAGCTAAAGAACTTCCTTAACTGTTGCCTTGAAGTTAGTTTTATCTTCACAACCCAAACACTTCAATCAGCTTGAAAACATCTCCTGAAGTCATTGGACTAGTTCATAGTGAAGGCTCAAAGCCAAAGAAAAATGGATTATAGGAACAGAGTTAAGTACAAGTATCTAAATTCTTCACCTTACAATTTCACTTGTGGTTACAGAAAGGAAGATCTTCACCTTAAAAAAAATCATTTAACACTTGAAAACAACATTAAAACAAACATACAAACAAAAAGCCTACACTACATATTGATTTAGAGACCAGCTCTTTCAAAACCAAGACATTGTAACTAGAAAATTAGAAAACCTGGTCCCATTTTTGTATTCAAATACTGATTATAAGTAGGAAAAGAGTACAGTACATGCAATAATATCAAAACCCTGCCCTCTAGTACACAAGCAGAAGTAACTAGGGAATTAGAAAAAAACCCCAGCTACTGCCTACCACAGACAATTTAGGGGGCATTTTAAAAGACTAGTAACATATAAATCAAGATGATCACACCATCAGTCCCTCGTTGGCAAGGAACTGCTGGCTAGGTTAAAATTATGTGTCATATAGGAAGCATAATTTTTATATGAAAAGTAGTCCTCTAAGTTACAACTTCACCTCCTATTAAATAGTTCCCTTCCATATAAACTAACTTATAATATGCTTACTTGGAGAAGGCTAGAACTACATTATCTAAAATAAATTTTTTAGAAAGTGCTGTGAAACAGAAGCAGGATTTCTCTCTGCACACACTTAAGTTGACTAAAACGATTACATGATTATACCCAATAAAGTACTACTACTTCTAGAAAACCAAAACAAAACACATAAAATACAAGCTTGATGTACTTGACTCTTCCCAATGATTAGTTTTGTTTTTTGCCAATTAACCACTTCCCCAGAGCCCAGTGATTTGCTGCCTAGTATTTGAATCCTAGTTTTATCATGACACATTATAGTCAATCCAACACTCTGAAGATCCAATAGTTCAAGAAAAAAACACTGCAGAAGTCCAGAGAATAGCCAGCAAGAAAGAAACCCTCCTTCTCCCCAGAACCATTTACGAACACTGCTAGTCACTAAATGAGAGAGAATGGTCCCCAGTCACACTTCCATAGCAGAACACTACAGCTCAACAGCCCAGATGTTGCTCCTTACAGCTGTCTTGCAGGAATTACATCCAACACTCACAGTAAAGCTGAGTACATTAGGAGAATATTGCATTTTTAAATTTGAAAAGGATCTTCCGTTCCTGTGTGCAAGTTGTGACCTTTAGGTTCCTTTGATTGATTGGTAAATATTTGTTTTATGAACCCAGTCCCTACCGCTATTGTACAATAGTTCTACAAGCATGCAGAAAGAATGCTGTTTCTCTTCTTAAAGAGCAAGATTTCACCTTAGGTCCTAAAGAGGAAGAAGCATTAAAAGAAAACAAAACAAAAACAACAACAACAAAAAAACCAACCAAACAAAAAACCATAACAAAACAAACCTTCAACAGATATGCAAAAAATTAGCTCCTAAAGCATGGTACTCTTGTGACAAACTCTATTCTTCCATAATACCTGAAGTTTGGTTGTGGCCTTTTTAAACCATTGCAATCAAAAAAGTGAATACAAATAAAATTGATTAAAGAGAGTTTGATCTATAAACCCCTTTGCATTAATGAGAATCTTTATCAACACAGCTGCCCTGAAAAGTAGAAATTATGTTTGCTATCACTGTTTTGATAGTCAGTGACAAAAATAGGTACTTATTTTATCTTTACTTTAGAGTACATCTATTCAAGTGTTCTGTTTGGTGATCAATGGCATGACACTTAGGAAAAGACAAAGGAATCTTCATCCCATGCTTGTCTGGTTAATGACCTCAAGAATGGCTAGAGCGAGCCAACCTGAATCCAAGAAATATGATGCCCTCTCACATTGAGCCTGCACTACGAAAAACATGATCACATCAAAAAAACCCTAAACTCAGAATGACAATGAATGTAACAGAGCATGGACTTTCCTTATTGTTTCACATCCAGGCATTAATGGTGCACTGTGGGAAAACAACTGTCAATTCAGCTAAATGACTAAACTGAGACAGATATTAAGTGCTCTACAAATGATTCCGTGAACATAAATGTAAACAGAAGTGTTTGGCCTCCATACAAAGTGGTATTTCTGAAAGTGCTGGAATTTGGAAATCTGTCCTGCATATTTCCAAAAGCAACAAGTTTACATTCTGTTTGACAGGATTAATAAAGTGTTTTGGAGGTTAACTCACTTTGGTCATGATCCCAAAGAACAGTTTATATTAAGCAGTTTCAGCTATCCTCCTCATCATCACTAATAAGGTCTCTTTTTTCTACGCAGGTCTCTCGCTCACGCAGGAAGTCCTCGCGAATGGCTTCCAGCTCCGTCAGCTCCAGGCGCACTTTCTCCAGGTGATAGGCCCTGCGGTTCCTGATCTGGCGTAAGGGAAAAGGGTTCAGGTCTCCAAAAGCAATAGCAGTCAGTTTCCTGCAAGATTACACAATGGTAGAAGACAATAATTCATATTTGATGGGCTTTTAAATCAGTTTTAAACTTCATCTATATCGACTTTTATCATATGTCACATATCTCTGGTTTCTTTCACACTTGATAAATCTCAGATATTACCAAAATTTCAAGAAATTTCTATAAAGCATTCAGACTTAAGGTTATTTCAAGTGACAAAGTGTAATCAAATGCTCAAGGGTTCCCCAAGCCACCTGTAAATCTGCTACAGAGATCACAGCCTTGAAAACGCTGAGCAGAAGACATAAACTTGGGTCATCAGAGCTTCCTTGGCTACACTGAATACTTGGTACATCCAGTTACTCATTACAGATTTGATAACTTCTTCCATAGAACCCACTGCAGCTCCTTCAATCCCAAACCACTCAGCCCTCCAGTTAACCAAGGTAATCTAACAATTAAAGAGACCAGATAAAGCCAGGGACAACACAAACATAGGTAAGGATAATACAGGACATGGACAAGCCAAAGTTTCCAACACAGTGAGAATGCTCTGGGGTTCTGCTGGCTGGAGCACAGAGATCTCTGGGCCAGTGTCAAGCCAAACCTGTCAGGGCACAATGCAAAGCACCACAGAGAATCCAGCCCCCTTCCAGAGTTACACTGCATCATACCATCCTGCAGTACCAGCAAACCTGGCAACTGGTCAGTCTAATCAGTCCAAAAAGACTGCATTCAACTACACCATTACTGCTGATCTACATCCAAAACCATCTCATTGTTTAGTAAGGAAAAAAGGGGAACTGGAATATTAAATTTACTCTATTTTAATTATCAGAAATAAATACTAAGAAAACTTCTTTGGACAATTTATTTAATGCTAAGTTTGTAGTTTTGAGTAATCAAGGAATGATTTACTGCTATTTCTACACAGAACATATTCCAGCAGCTTCTCTACCTATGCACAACATGCCATGGCTCTAGAAAAACCCAGCTATGACATCCTGTAACTAGAATATAATTGTGCATGTGTCTGTAGAGACCTTCCTCTTACTACAGAGTTTGAACTTAGAAACTTGGTGAAGAATGATTTTAACCCATTTAGAACATACATGAATTCTATACAAATAAATATTTCTGAATTTTTCCTCTACAATGGGATCATTTTTTGTCTGTATCAAGAAAGACCCCATTATAGGTGCTTTTGTATTGTTCAAATGTTGATGATGTAAAACTTGTAAAAACATGGCAGAGTAAGAAACCAGGCAGTTTGAATCCTGTCTTGTCAGTCCTAGCAGGCAAATCCATATTCCCTAGGTGGCACTGCACTGCTTCCACTCTTCAAATCCCAAATGGCAGAGACTTACAGATCAGCACAGAGCATATTTGTATTGCAAACATTTTTGATGTACTGAATTCTGTCCTCACTTAAACTCCCCATCTCCCAATAATCCCTAATTAGTTCATTTTGTTCAAATTCAGCAATTTTAGAACTCTTTAAAACAGGTTATTTCAGCATCAGAAAGTTTAGACAGGAGAATCAAGACATCATTTCCGTAAGTGGAAAAGGAATGGAAAGCCATATCTTCACCTCTGATTAAATATCAAAATTTTGTTTGAATTAGGTAAGAATAAAAAAATTAATTTTTTTCTCTCTGCATCAATCCCAGCAATCCCTCTGAAGCACAAGATTATTCAGCTTTAATTTCTCTCCAGTCAAAACTGAAACACAAGAAGTAAGAATAATAAAGCTCTTGCATCAGGAGTCAAAGTATAAGTCTAAATTTATGTGAAGTTTATTACATTAAAAGGAAACATTTCAATATACAATTTTGCTCTATTGAAAATTAGTGAGCTTCAAAAGAGGTGCAAAACATTTTCAGACATTAAATCAATCCCAATATGACTTTGCTTTTTAAGATTAACCTGCTGCTCTACAGTCTTGAAACCAGGAATCTAAAAACACTAGACCTTAATTTTCAAACTGTAAGTCCTATGCAAGGACTGAAGACCAGAAAAGTATCTGATTTGTATTTATTCTCTGCCTCCAAGTATATCTTAAAACCAGCTGGATCTGTGTGGCAGGAGCCTGTGCATTAACCACACATAAGAGATCTAAGCCATGACGGACATGGCTCTCATCTTTAATGCTTGAGCCAGGATGTATTTTTATTTATCATAAAAAATTTTACTAACAAGCTACATCCGCAATGCAGAGGGACACTTCACCTATGTTGGAATTCTGACATGTTGCTACTGTGATACAACACCTAAACAAGGTAATCTCATTCACACGCAAAAATTACTATTTAAGCCTATATCACTTCTGATTTGTCTCTGCTAGATAAAAGTGCTCATGACAAATCCTAGCAGTTGGTTGCATCTCGATTTGCTTTATATCTGAATTAGGATCTAGATGAAAACAACATCAAAGCCACAAGACAGACATCTCCCAAGGCCCACTCCAAGTCTTTCAGTGCCATCCCGCTGTGAGTTACCCACCTGGCATCAAGGATGGTGCGTGTGAAATAGCGAAGGTACTTGAAAATAGACATCGAATCTTGCAGCTTTAAGATTTCCTCTTCTTTGTATTTAAACAGTGCCAGGGCAAATCTGAATATTACCTGATAAAAATACATACAACATTTGGTACTTTTTAAGTACAGAATACACTGAGCCTCATTATCATCTTTATAAACTCCCAATAAGAGTCCCTCATGCACAGGCTGCACTTGAGCCCTCCAGTCACATCTCCCTCTATCTCCCTTTCCCTGCCCTAGCCCCTATTTCCAAAAGCTGGAAAATGTTTTGAATGGTTAGTTATGCATAGTTCCTCCCTTGGTTTGTTCCTACCAGTCATTTGAACTGGAGTTTTGCAAAACAACCTTCCTTTAACGCTGCACTCAGTAACACCACAGTAATTTGTTATCAGCTAACAAATGAACAAACTCAGCCCATTCAGTTCACCTTTGGTCCCTCATAGAGGAAGGAGTCCCAGATTTTGAAAAGGATGTCACTAACCACGCTGTCCACAAAAACCACAAGAAACCAGTTGAAAGTGATGAGAGTATAATCAACTTTATATTGTTCAAAATGAGCATGCAGTCGTGGAAGCTTCTCACTCAATAAATCCTTAAACACTCGCTGATCAACCTAAAGAGATGACAAACAGAGTGTTATTGTTCCAATTTTCCAGCACACCATTCGGAGGCAAGGTGTTACCAATCTGTAAGTGCAAGTTTTTCCAGAGGTAACCAGGAAACCCAGGACTGTCTAGCTCACACTTCCAAGCTAGATCCATCCAAATCACACACAGCTATCCCACTGCACATTGCCCTTGTCTGCTTCTAAACCCAGCCCTGGTCTCACAGGACTCCTCACACACAGGTGGAGTATTTCTAGTACTGGTCACCAGTGCTGCACTGGTGCAGGAGCACAGGAGCAGAGAACATGCTGGGCAAACCCTTGACTGGAGAAGGCAGCCTGGACCAGAGCATCACCGGAAGGCAGGAATGCTACAGTGCCCACAGCACTGCAAATGCATTCTCACCCTGCTATCCCCCAGAGCTCAGCACCACCATGCCCCCAAACGTGAGGAATGATAACAGCTCAGGGTTGTGAAGCTATCAGTGAGAAGGGGGGGTTAAGGACTGCTGTTAAGGACTGCTCCAAGCAGGACACTGAACAACTATCTGACTGTTAACCCCTGTCAACTCCACTGCCATCCCTTTCCAAAGAGGCCTATCAGACAGGTGAAGAGGAAAGCTTTTGACTGGCTGCAGTGTACAGGACTAGGCTTTATCCCAGCAGAGCACATACCTGGGATCCCAGCAGTGTCTTGGTATAATAATCACGAGGCATGAAAACTTCCACTATTGTTACTAGACACCAAAAAGCATCTTCCTGTTCCAAGTACAGAAGTGCAATTGCTACCAACCTGAAAACAGGGTTTATTTGGAGGAGAAGATTATTACAGTATCACAAACTATGTTGAGAACCATTACAGTAAAGTATTTTTTTCTGTTCAGCAGAGATAAATGTA
The DNA here is from genome assembly GCA_013399915.1 of Illadopsis cleaveri. Lineage (NCBI taxonomy): Eukaryota > Metazoa > Chordata > Aves > Passeriformes > Timaliidae > Illadopsis > Illadopsis cleaveri. Next base: position 81,767 of record VXBB01016097.1, on the reverse strand, counting down.
TTAACAGCAGACCGCTGAACAGCAAAACTTAGTGAAGTTTAAGAAGGGGCAAAGCCATGCCTTCTCAGATACACCAAGTACTTGTATTCAGCTAAATAAGAAAACAGAAAAAGACAAAAACTTGTTCTAAGAATTTCTTGAAGTGTTGGTGTTGCCAACTTTAAGAGCTCTCTAAACACAGAGTCTAGTTTAGAAAGATGTTCATTCTAAGGGTGTTAGGTGGAGGTTTCCACACTACTACTACTGCTACCACCACCGCCTCACCACCTCTACATTACTCACTGCTTCTATTCTACTACTTCTTCAGTGCTATTTCAAATGACAAAGCTGCTCTAAGTTCAAAAGCCTATCCTAGTACATAAAATAGTGCACAAGTGGACATCTATAGTATACATCGTGGGTATGAGACAGGGTGTGTTAGACCAATACACCTGCTTCAAGTAGCACCTTCTTTTACTACAGATCTCCAAGTAGCAAAGCTATTCTGGCAAAGGCCAGCTGCAAATGAATCAGAATTTTTTTTAGCATTAACACAAGAATCCCCTTTAAATTCTGCAATTCTGATTGAAGACATCAGTGGAAAATGCTGACATTTGTTGCCTTAACAACATAAAAAAAGCTTTCAAGCATTTTTTTCTGCTTGTTTTAAAAGAAGAAAACCCCTAACTAATTCTTGCACAAAAACGCAACACAATCTCCTACAACTGACATGAAGTCAATGTAAAACTACATTTAACTAGCTCATTTCTTATGAGTTAATTCCAGCTCCAGCTTTGATGCTAAACTGATTTTACGAAATTTATTTTCCAGGTCAACTGCTTTTTTCACTGGTTTAAAAAAATGTGATAGTTATTTGTTTATTATAAATCATGAGCATACAACCCATAAGGCAAACTGCTGTTTGAAGTCATGTTGCTATACATGTGATTTGAAAGGCTCACTAAGTGTTTACTGCATAGTTATTGCCCAAGATTAGCAATATCTGACCTGTTGAGCCCTTGGCAATATCCTATATCAGGATTTCTCCAGGAAAATGCCAGCAGCACATTTCGCAGCTTCTGGATCCCTTCAGACGTTGGCGAGGAGTAATGTTTGTTGTTTGGCAAAGTCCTCAAGAGATCCAACTCAATCTGTTTAGATGCGGGATTTGGTTTTTCCAGAGCTTTTTGAAGCAAGGTTTGGAAGTAGCCAGGGACGGTGCTGTCCTTGAACTTTTTAACATGTAGACTGACACACCACTTCCACATCTTGGAACGGTGTTCATGCGGAATTCCAGACCGAATAAGGTTCTTCAGTTCCACACAGCGCATCATCTCTCTATTCATTGTGCTTGCAAAATAGTTTTCCCATTTCACTCCTGTGGATATCTCCCGATTTTCACTGAGTGAAAGTGATCTTAAGTCCAAAGCTCGTGATTTTGCTACTAGTTTCTCCTCCTCATCATCCTCTGGGACAGTTTGAAAACCATATATATCATATTCACTGAAATGGAGAGGAAGAAAAAAGGTTTTAAAAATATGCTCAGTAGCCCTGAAGCTCTTAAGTTTCCACCACAAAGTTACTTCAAAGCCACCCTCCACAGCCCTCAAGTTCTTCTTATTAAACATTTTTCTGAAGTATATTCTTTATTTAACAATTACTTATACAATTCCATATACAGAAGACTTGGTGTTCATGTTCCTGTACATATTACCACACAAATTAAGCAATTTATTTAACAACATGGTCAAGTTGGAATGTACCCATCTCTTCAGCAGCTCACCTTCAGCAACTGTAGGGCAATACCTCCATCTCTAAGTTTGACATTGTATCTCAATTAATGAATAAATGTGTCAGTGAAACTTCCTAGTGTGACCACTCCAGAGTCTCCCTGGCAGCCACACTCCCAATAGAGACTGTCGCTGCTGGGCCAAAGCCCCCCCGACAGTCCCTGCTCAACTCCTGCACACCCCACACTCACAGCCAGGCCAGGTTTCCTCACAGCTTCCACCCCAGGCTTCCCTTGGCAGAGTCTCAGTCTTCATAAAACACTTTATTCAAGGCGCAGAAACACAGAAACAGCAGGCGCCACGAAGAGCCCTCAGCAAAGGAATCTCGGGGCTTTTATCCCTTCACAGTCCACGACTTCCAAAGTTTAGCTCCTCTCACACCTCCTCCTGAGTCCTCACTGCGTCTCCCGGTGTCCCTCACCTGGCTGGTGCCACCAGGCCTCCCACCCTTTGTCATGTAAAGAATCGGCAGTTCATGGCCACTTATCTTCCAGATGAGACCACCCAGAGCTCAATCTGCATCTCGACCTGCACCAGATGTATTCCCCAACACAATGTATTTATACAGCTAAAAGGATTCCATGACTACTCCCTCATTAACGAAGGAAAATACAATAAATAACCCAAACCTGCAAATATATTCTCACTGTCTGTTTTCCAGTGTTATAACAGAGGCCACTGGCCAAGACACACATACATTTAATTTAATAGGACCAAACTACCTGACCAGGTGGGGTTTGAAATATGCTTGTTCTGGTTGTTCACTAGGTTCTGCTTTCAAGGCATCTTCCAGTAACTGTGTGATGACCTCACGAGCAGGACTTTGATCCTCAGAACAAACAGGAGTTTTCATTTCTTGCAGCAAGATCAAGTATTTGCTTTCAATCTGGCAGAGTTTGGCTTCTAAGCTGGTATACTGCAGAAAACAATATATAAATATTCAGATACTTACTTTGTACTACTTCTTTTAAAGTCTGGCTCAATGCTATTCTATTGGTTTGTACATTCTATTAGTTTACATTAACAGCCAGCTTAACTTTCCCATTTTTGTAACAGCAGGAAACATAAGGCAGCATAGCAGACCAGATGTTTTCACCACATGTATTTTTGCATATGGAAAATCTGAGCAAACCTTAATTATCACTGCATTGTATGAAATACCTTAAAAGAACTAAATTATTGCAGCGTAGCAGCTTTAGCCTATGCGTGTTGGAACAACTTCAGTGGCATATGAGCAAGGTAATAGCATGTAAGAATTGTAAACAAATCTCTATGCCAAAAATACATTATTTAAGCCTGGCCACTGAGTGCATGGCTTCCAAAAAACCAAAAGCAAAGCCTACCAAACCACAGCAACAAGTATCTAACCTTAGTTACAGAGGAGTGCATTTTTCCAAACCGCAAACACTGGAAATCTTTATTATTTACCTGCAACATCTCAACACTCAAATTTACCCAGACAGAAATTACATTCACCATACCATAATCATTTGTTGTGCTCAGGAGAAAGCCCTACTCAATGACCTATCAAATCCTTACACATCCTGTCACTGACCTTTAAAAATAATCATTACAGCCTTAATTCTGAGGAAACAATGTTTTCAGACCTGTACATGCCTTTGTTCATAAGTTATCAAAACATTCCACCGGGTCACACAATTTTAAAAGCAATTACTTCTTTCAAGAATCCATTCAGAAAGATTGGTCTGTAAGGATTGAGGACTTTTTTTTTTAAGCTGTCATATTTAATACATTTAAATTGTTCCATTTCCTGGGTAGATTTACAACTAAAGTATGGAAAACTGCTTCAGATATTGCCAAGTGAGAACATGCTGACCTTTGCCTGCCATTCTCTCTCTCTTGCTTCTGCATTTCTTCGTAGAGCAGAAAGTTCCAAAATCTCCTTATTTAAAAATTTATTCTGGGTCTTATAACCCTGAAGATTGTCCTGTTGATAAAAAAACCCAAAAACCAAAGTGGATTAAGTGTATCAGACAAAGATTACCTTAGAGCATAGAAACAACAGCTACTAATAGGACTTATAATTAAAAATATCAGGCTCAAATCAAATATTGTTTTTGGACTTCATGTAAATGAAACACACATGCCGAATATGAGCACAGGGTGGTGCTGTGCCTCACCTGCATCCCTCTCAGTGCTACACTGCCTGCAGAAGGCAGCCTGCTGCTGTCAGGGGACAGGCAGGGAGAACAGGCATGTGCAGGCTGAGCCCACAGCAATACAAAAAAGGGGGGATGAATGCCCCTGGATTTTCACTACCCTCACTAGCCCTCATTAAAAACACAAGTTTCATATCTGCCTCCACATAGAAAGAAAAATCCTTAGCAATGAGCTTCCCTGCCTAATCCACTCTGATCCTGGCTACAGACACTGCCTCTGAGAGCTGAGCCTGTGGGATGAGGCTGGTACCCTCACACTCCCCAGCATCTACAAGCTCTGTCTGCTTTCTGCCAAGACCACTGACTTGCAGTTTCAACTTTATTTTTCAAAACTTACTAGGCTCACATATAAGAAAGAAAATTATGTATGTTTATGCATATTTTAAGTGACTTACTTACATTCCAAATTCTTTGGGATGTCAATCAATTTGAAATACAACATTTACCCAAAGGCAAGAAAGGCTGCTTAGAGCAAAGTGGATAACTTCAGTAACTCCATTAAGAACTTGTGACACATTCAGAGACGTATGTTAAACAATAAAAATGAAGCATTAGTAGGAGCTGTAGCAGCTTTAGTAAAATAGGTTCTTATACTCCTCCCTCTTTTTTGGTCTCCTCAGAGCTTCCCTTTGCTTTTCTACATGCTCTTTGTTGCCTCACTTTTGATATTTAAAATCAAAAGACCAAAACAACCTTTCTGTTTATTTTCCTCCATGCTTATATTTTCCTCTTACCCTTAATGATTCCTGCTCCTTTGATTATTTCTCACATCCCGTCTGCTCCACACCAATGATTAATTTACTCAAAGTATAGGACCCTGCACTAGAGATGGCCCAAAGCAAGTTAGTTCTGGTTAGATTGTCACATAACAGCTCAAAGTGAAGGTTTCAAGCTGAGAAAGCCTCTGTTGATGAGTGTAGTGAGGAACTGCTGTAGTGATCTCAAACAGTACGGCAGGCTAAGAAGTACTTTTACAGGGAGAAGAGATTCCCCTATGCATCAAGACACAGATAGTGCTCTTACTTTTAGTCTATCCAGTTCCTGTAGTTCCTTATTAGTACAGGTGGCCGTGGGTGAATTTATTGCTCCACTTTGAGAGGATGTGCTGCCCTCACATTCGCTGAGTTGACGAGAGAGTTTCATGATGACTTCGTCTTTAGCTTGAATAGTTTCCATCAACATTCCCAGCCGTTCATTGAGTTCTCCAACTTTACACTTCAGATTTTTTACTTCCTGCTGGAGACTATCTTTTTCCAGATTTAACTTTTCAAGCTGATTGTTGAGGCCTAAAATCTGGTCATCTTTTTGGTGCAACAGCTCTAACAAATCTTTGGGAACGCCCTCACAAAGGCGGCTTGCAAAGTATTTATCATATTGGGAAGATCGGACTGTTTGCTGCAGAAGTCGAACAAGTTCCTGAGAATTAAAAAATTAACAGCAAAAAAACCACAATGAAATTTTAAGTTTCTAAATTTTATAGCTTAGAAATGTAACATCAAGCAAAATAAAGTTTTTGGAATGGGTTAAGACCTCATGCTGGTGCTTTATAGGAAAAAGGGAACACTTCATAATGTGACTTCTAGCAGGCTAGCACCTTACAATGACTGGCCTACATAGATGGCTTCAGTGTCCTTCACTGAGCTAAGGATCATGCCTGAAATGGCTACAACAGGTTAAGGAAAAGGAGTGGACAGCTCAGGCCCAGCAGTTACTTGGAAGCTGAAAAAAGCCCTGCTTACAAACAGCCCTGTTGTAGGATGAACAGAAAGAGGCTTAAGCTCAAAAGGTTAACAGGAAAACATTACAGAATGGAAAAAGCAAAGGTAACTAAGAGCTCTCTTCTCTAATGGATACAGAGAAAATAAAAGGAGGTAAAAAACAAATGCTGCTTTGCCAAAAGGGAAGTCTTTGAAAGGCTGTTTAGAAAATCTTGCCACCTTAGAAATTACTACCTAAGACACTGGTTTTCTTTTGCTTCTTATTAAAACAGAAGCAGCTGTGGATGCAGTGTTGCACTAGACAAATGAGATTTCTCACTGCAGCAGGCTCAGAAGCTCAAATGTACTCCAAGGAGAGGTAACATCTAAAATGAGTACAAATACGGGGTTCAGACTTCTTTGGTTTTCCTTTGATCGCCTCACAAAAAGGAAAATACAAATAGCAGAAGTAGCAGCTCCAATAAGATCTAAAACATTTTTCTTCTTAAAATGAGTAGAAGTTCTTTCAGATAAAACCAAGGTATTGAATAAATTGGAGTTATGAGGGCACATAAGCATGACCACCATGTGACTGCAGTCTATATATACACATTATGGTTAGGCCTATCTTACAAAACCCTTCCTGAGGAGAGAAAGAAGCCAGGTCTATTTCCCACCCACTGTACTAGCACTGAAAGAATCAAAAGACAAAGAAAGAGAATCTGAAAGGAGAAGTTCCTCAGGTATTTTATGTACATATAGAAAAAGAAGCTATGACTATCAGCCAGGATCCTGGCAGACACCAATCAAGTTAACTTCAAAGAATAAGGAAGATAGTTAAACCAATTCAGTGAACAGTGTGCAAATGGAAGTTTTATTCAGGGATCTTATCTTCAACAGATGTAAAAGATGGTCTTTCTTGTTTCAAGACTTTTTGTACACAAAGGTTTGTTTAGAACCATCCTTTTTGTAACAATCAACCAGCTCTTAATGCAGTGAGATGGCCAGAAAGGTTAAACTCACAATTACCTGCCAGACCCATTTGTTTTTGTGCACTTTGCCTGAAGGTTTAATTACCTTTTGGCTCAAAAGATCTTTCTTTAGCTTCTCCAACTCTTCCTGCTGGCTTTGATACTTCAGCTGCAGTTCAGAGACCAGTCTGTTCCCATTGCCAGAGCACCACTCTGTTGGGGAAGAGTCACTGCTGTTGCGGTTTTTGCTTGATCCAATCATATCTCTCAATGGGCGCCTTGCTTTGTGTGGAATGCGGCCAAAATCAAATGGAAAAGCTGAACTAGTCAGTCCTGCATAAAACAATTTCTTCTAGTTCAGTTCACTTAGCAAAAAGGCATTTCAAAGCATTCAGATTTCTTTTAAAAATATACTCATTAACATTAGACTTTGAGCAGCTCTCAAACCACTCAATACAATAGTGTTAAGCGTGCCCCATTTTCAAAGTGCTTCCTCTGGGGGGAACAAAAAACCTCAAAACCTTCTCCCCTCCCAGATAAAAGACTTGGCTCATAAATTAACATTTTTCATTTAAGACATGAAGAGAATTTAAACAATTCAATACAGAAAATAAAAAGTATCCTTAACTATGGCAAAGTAAACTTTGCTTCAAATAATCAGAGCAAAACCATCTCTTGATATCACAGCCTACTGCTCCTGTAAGAGGATTCAATGTAAGGTCTCACCTCCACGTACAGGATGTTTTCTAACAGATTAAATCACTTGGATGTCATCTAAAGTGCTCTTAAAGAGATGTAAAAATATCTTGACAAGGTTATTGCAGACACTGGTCAAATCAGAGAATTAGTTACAATATACAGATGAGCTAGATGTGCTACTGCTTCATGTCCACTCCTGCTTCTGCCCCATTTCAGAAGCAAGCCAATGTAACAGGTACATACACAGAGTCTAAATGTAATTCTGCTTCAGTGAGTGACACTCAAGTGAGTAATTACAAGCATTAGCATTTCCCTTTGCCTTGTTACTTTGCAACTCACGTGACAAAACGAACCAGTTAGCAAGCTCAGGAAACCAGAAACAGTAGATAACAAGGCTTTGTCTTATTCTCTTGTACTTGAACGGCAGGGGACCCCAAACGCGTCATAAGGAATTGATCTTTTTAAAAAATAGTTTACAGAGCTGGGGATGTGGTTTGTGAAGAAAAAGATAAAACTTCCACTCATTTCATAACACAGTACTCTATGCTAAACAAGGTAAGGCATATGATCCCCTTCCTTCCTCCACTTCTACCTTTATTTCCTTCTGCCAGGTGTTTCCTCTTTTCTTCCAGAGCCATTGAGTCCTCCAAGTCTTTTGGGGTTGGATCCAGCAGTTCCCACTCCTCAGTGGTATAAAACACACTCTTGCGATTTTCGTTACTTCCTTTTCTTAAGGAGGACATGGAATTTCTGTGAAAAAGACAGCAGGAAAAAGTGACAAATATTTCTCCATTCTGCATTCTTTTTATAAGGGGCTTTTCACAGTTCAAACAATGCAAACAAAAAATAAGCTAAAAACACAGACAAAACCAATACCAAATAAAGGCTCAAAGAAAATAAGGCATACGCTACCAAGTAGCACTTGCAATCAACAGTGCTACATTCCCAGAACAGAAGAATTATTTTGCTTTAATGCCATGGTCTTTTGCATCCCCCTGTTTTAGCCTTGTTTTTGCAGTGGGCAAGTAGAAAACAAACTTAGGATTTACATGCAGTATCTCTTTATTGATCAGTTGTAGTTTAGAATTTTAGGGTAACTGCTAAGCGTTAAACTGAACAGCATGCAGTCAAAACACATGTACGTTATAGTTCCATATTGGAGATTAATGGAAAACTTGGGATCATCCAAGAGACCTGCTGCAGCTGAAATGCTGCTGACAAGACTCCTTTGCAGCTTTTCTCTTCTACGGTGGAACAGGGCCAACTATCTGCAAGAACACTTCAGGGGCATCCTCTGAATTCCAGCCAGATAATTCTACAGGAGAACAATACATTTCCCAGGAGGATGAGATTACCTCACCCAGCTTCCCCACAACCATCACAGAATGTCCACTCTTACGTCCGTAAGTATTAACATAGCCCAGTATTGCAAAGCCTTCATTCAACTACACAAGGACATTCCAAATCAACCCATATGAACCAGTTTAATATTTTAGGTGTAAAACTGGAAATATATTTAGTATCTCAGCATTTTCCACACAGTCTGTGCAAGCTCACAAAGATGCTTTCACTCAGTCATCACCATTCTCCCTTCAAAATTTAAGCACAAAATAGCACAACTTCTACAATCTCATGAACTGATAAATATTTACAATTTAAAAATAATCGTAATGGTTATCAATAAAGCTATTTCAGCAATCAATTTACAAGCTTGGCAAAGACTCACCTACGCTACAGATTTAATTTTCTTCCAGAAAGAATCACACTTCCTGTTGGGGGCAAGAAGCCTAATTTTTTGATCAGAGGTTCCACACAAATTAAGTAGATCAAACTGGGTGATGATGGATATATTTCCTGATGATGGATTGGGCACTCAATATCTGTGAGTCACTTCCTGAGTGTCTCAGGAAGTGTCCCCTGGCATCTCTGCATCTCCTCTCCAAATGGCGACTGATCTCTTACCAGGCAACTCCAAACTGCCTGTTCTGCATTCTCTCAGCCTCAACATTTAAAAGCCTGAATACCATCTTCTAAAGCTTGAAAAAACCACAAAGAATAAATCAAGTGACTTCCAGAAAAGCTTCTTTAAAGAACGGCTCTTAGACTCATGAAAAATCACAGTTGATGATGAGTTTTGTAAATCTTTTGCACAGGTTTGTTCAGGGCACTCAAGTAGCACTCCTTAATTGCTTTCTATTAGATTAAAATAAGATGAAAGATTAAGTAGATAAATTTGAAAACAGTATTTATTTTCCTAAGTACAATCGGACAAGAGTCAATCATGTGATCTAATGAGTCTCTACTTTTAAATGTTTGAGGTTTAAGTCTTATTTTATGGTAATATAACTGGAGGTTACTATAATTCAGTATATTTCTAAATCTGTATTCTGCATAAATAAGTAGCTTAAGAGTATGAAAATGAAAAAAAAAATCAAGACTAAAAGTGTGTATATATCAAATATTATTTGAAAGTATATATTTAAAAGTAGACAAGCATATTTCAACTTTAATTACTGTAAATATATATACTGCTTAACTCCAAGATATATTTTTCTTTTTGCCCCCCATTATTACATCTCAACTGCTACCTAGGATGCAAATATAGCTATTATAGCAATATATTCTCTGTCAGACACACTATAAATGTATTCAGGAGGAAGGACAAGGCTTTGACTGAGACGTCTACACACCTTAATACAAATTAATAAATATAAAACAAAAATGTGCTCGCAGCAAGAGAGGAAACTCCCTGCAGTTTTAGACACACTTTGATCCATCCTGTAACACTGGGGCTGTAACTCATCACAAATCTATAAAGACAGTGGATAGGGCACACCATCTGATGTCAGATCATCCCCGTTTTCATTTTGATGTCAGAGACAGGAATGCAACATAACACACCAAAGTTTGTGCGTAACAGCCCCCTCATACTGAGTCCTCTCCTCCACATACAGATCAGAGGGTCTGTGTGGCCAATCCCTATTGGTTGAACCAGCTGTCCCCCGGCCAACCAGCCAATAGCTGCTCATGCCCCAATGGCCAACCAGCCAATAGCTGCACACGCCCCCAACGGCCTAGGCCTGCTCACCAACAGTCCACACGGGTCAAGTAATGTAACTAAGGTACTTATATAACTCGTTATGTTTCAGTTATAAAATTGGAATTAATTATAACCGTGAGGCCTTCAGGCCAGCTGTTGGCCACCACAATACCCTGTGCCAAATGGCACAGAACTGCTGGGGAAGGAAGGAAAACAATCAACCACAATACTAGGAAAAAAAAAAACACAGCCAGAAAACAAGTCAAAACCAACATCATCTGGTATCCTCTCAGATCTCTGTCTAAACCAGACAGCTTTAAAAAGAATCTGTTTAACTTGGCACTGCTGATGACAATGAACATTTTCCTCCCAGCTCAAGAGGGATGTGGTCTGGTTAACCAAAGCTACAGCTCTGCTTTGTGAACTGCTCTGTACTAGCACTGTAACATGCTTTAAGCAGAAGTGGAAAATCCATCTATGTGGGCAAAGCAAAGCACAAAATTCTTCGGAAAGAAACCGAACAGGAGAGCTAAAACCAATGGGAATCCTTTCCTTAAAGCAATTAATACTAAAGAGTAAATTCATTATGAGTGAGGAGTTTTGATGTTGTTCAGAAGGGGTCTGCCACATTTTCACTCAGGAATTCAAACTACATCCACTTCAAATCTGTGCCCTGTGCTTTCATTTCTTTTAAGAAGGAAACAAAAAACAAGGATTTATATTGGTTTGATTTGCATCACTAAATATAGTTCCGATGCATTGAGTACTATGACTACTACAATGCTGGGAATTGGCAGCTCCATGAAAAAGCAGCAGTGGCTAAGAATACAACTCAGCCTCAACAACTGCTGGGGTTCAGAGAGCAAAGCCATCACTGGAAGTGCTGTACAAGACTTAAGTCTCCCTTTCAGATATCAGTGATGCTACACAATAATGTTCCCTTAGAACTTCAAGCATTAAATAAAGAAACATTTTACTTGAAGAGATATAATACTACAAGCAAATCCACCCCACCACCTCCCATGATTCTACGCTCCACCGACCACATATCAATGTAGGAAATTGTCTTGGCCAGCAACTACCAATCTCATGGTAACTCTTTCTCCCAGGTTCCCAACTTACTTGATCTCAGTACTCCATTGTTTAAGTGAGAAATTGATGGCACTTGCTTGGACTGGTGCAGGCTGGGAAGCTGCTTGTTCCCCTACCAGGTCCGTAGGAGAAGTCTCCACAGCTAGAATATTTCTAGCTCTCTCTGCGGAAGCATTTTGACTTAGGATACTCAAATCTANGGGTGGGGGGGGGGGGGGGGGGGGGAGGGAAGAGAGAGAGAGAAAAAAAGTATAAACTTCAACAAGTAAAAAAATAGTGGCTATGTAAAGTCATATACTGCTAAGTCTGCTAGTGACATTGTTCAGGTTTTACTTTAAATTACAACATAACTTTATAAAACGTTCAGTTCAAATGAACCTTAAAAATAGCAAACTTCTTAGTGAGATCTCAGCCATATACTTTTGATAAGACAGGACCTGCGTGATCCTCACAAAGCATTATTTCATGAGTGATTTACAAATTAGCCAATCAGAACTAAGTCCAGAACAGTGTCACAAAAACGCTGACCCAGCTTTCAGGGTGTGCTTCATCCTGTAAGTTATTCATCCTAAAAGCATGACACTACTGTCCAAGTCAGTGAGCTTTACAGACCTGAGGCAGTCTTGTGCCAGTCAAGGCTGGGCACTGCCAGAGCCAAGAACACTGGCACAGCTCCGCAGGATATTGGACACCTGCTGCACCAATGAGCATTCCTGAATGCAGCTCCTCCTCAACCCATCCCAGCCAACTCTGCTGTGCACTGGAGGAAGTGGGGGGCCCATGGCCAGACCATGCAGAGCTGCAGCACAGTCCTGCACACTCCAACAAACCCCACAGGCTCCGAATCAGGAACCGGACCAGCCCTGAGCCACAGCTCACAACAGCCAGAGGAGCCAAGCTGACCAACCAGCCAGTCAGGGCTCCAACACACCACACTGGCAAACATAGACTGCACAACCTGCAGTGGCTGTGCTGCCTCAGTGTTTCCATTAGTCCAGAGAGCTGCTTTCTCCCTTCAGCAGGCAGAGGGAGTAAAAAATCCAGAACACAGAACATACTATGAATAGCAAAACCATTAGGGAGAAGCATAAAGCGGTTTATAGCCTTCTACAAACTCTCTGAAAAGGCAAGTTAAACAAACTCAAATGCAAATTTCAGATTCCTCTTGATATAAATTCACAAAGTACTGAAGTGGATTAAAGATTTTTCGACAACACTCTCAGACTTGATTCAACGTTTGTATTAGAAAGTAACATATTGGTGGGCTCTGACTTAAATAAAACCCTAGGAAATTACAATGACCTCTTATCACTGCCGAGTCTTTCAGCCTTTGCTCTGATAATTGCATGGTACCAGCAGCAAGACCATCTTTAGGCGAACTGTACCCTCCAATTACTCAGCACAGGATTGCTTTTATCAAGTATCAAAAATTAGAAGTAGAAAGAACATTCTGTAATAAAGAATATGAAGTATTAAAGATCACAGACACTAGGAATCTCTCAAACCCTTGAAAAACAGTATCTGACACAGAAATGTATCATGTCATGTTTCAAACAGAGGTACAAGTTACACTGCCTTGATTTTTATGAACAGATGCTTCAGGGCCTTATCAGCCAAAGGGAATTCCAAGTTCTTTTGTACTGTGGCTGTTTGGACTGAGCACAGTTCAGCTAAAATTGCTTAGATAAAACTAAGCATGGGATCATATTTACTGTCTAATGAAGAGGAAAGATAATAAGTAGGTTTTAACTACAAAATAATAATTAAAAACAAAACCAAACCTAAGCAACTCCCCCCGCCCCCTCCTCCAAACCCAAACATCCCAAAAGAAAAAAAAAAACTAACCCACAACACACAGACCAAACACTTATGGATACTCAAAGCCAGGGTGGAATATTAACATTCTGCTTTTACACTTACAGTTTGTTTAATCTTCTATCTGTCTGATTCTGTCTGATCTGATGTCTGTCTGATCTGCAAAGTCCCTGTAGAGGATGGCCCAGGTAAAGGAACTGCTCAAAAGCTGAATTCCCAACAAATGCATTTCACCTCCCAGACATGCCAATTGTCTGAATGTGGCACACTGAGGTTGCTCACTGGAATTATCCCCTGCCCACACCAGCCAGGAGCTTGGTTAGAGGTATAGACTGCACACCACACACAGCACAACAAATGAGTGTGGTTGCTCATGCAACCTCCAAGTGAAAAATAAAAATTTGGTTTTGGTACTTATTTCAAAACATAACAATCTTACAAATGCATGGCATTACATGTTTTATTAATGCAAATTAAGAACTGTAATTATAGAAACTACATTAACATTCAATCCATTTCAAGAAAAAAATAATAATCCCACATCCTACAAAGAATTAATAATTTCCTTGACTTCCACGGTAGTAAGTCACCTCCATAACAAATCCTACAGTGTAATTTTTGTTAATATTAACTTTCCCATGTCCCACTCTGAAAAATACTTTGAAGTATTTTTCACTACACTGAAAGTTCTTAAAAACCTTTCAAGGCTGATCCACAAAGCAGTATCTAGCTCCATGTGTGCCCCAGTTAGTCCAGATTTCTGAACTGGGAAGGGAGAGGACAGGGGAGGACAGACAGACAAGACTGCAATAAGCAGTTCAGAGTTTGGACTGAAGACAGAATACTTCCCCATTTAAAACATTAGTGATAGCATCTGTACTAAAGCACTAGCAAAATAAATCAATTTCTATGTTCTGGTATAAAGCACATCACTGCATGCACATTCACTTCTTCAAAAAAAAAAAAAGGAAAAAAAAGCTACAAGACACGTATCAGTCATCAACATGAAACAAGAGCCTTACAGAATCCCACAACTCTGGAAAAAACTCTTGGAGTACTTGATTAAAAAGAAGGAACAAGCATCAATCATTCTGGCTATTTGCATTTTCCCCAAAAGGAATCTCTACTTAAATACTTCAGTTGATGGTAAAAGTCATCACTGTGATTTGTCCTAGAAAATGAGATACTCTAGACGCAGCTCCAAATTCTACATAACGCAGTTTAACTGCAGGCTGCCCCTGAAAGGGATGGGCCTACTCAGCCCATGCACATTATGTTGACATTCCTTGTGCTGGATATAACAACAATAGTAATTTAATTTAAAAAAAAAAAAATCACATGAAGAGGTTCAGCTGGCTCATCCAGAAAGCCCCCAATGACTTAAAGAAAAATACCAGATCAGAGATGAAATGACTGGATGTGATGCAAAACATCTGCACATGCTGCAGTGACAGAGGTTCATTTCATGTTGTACCAAGCTCCAAGGGAAGTAGCACAAACAAGAACAGATTCTGTGACCAAGTTACATATTAGAGTTGATATGATCCAACACTCTGCTGCCAAGACAGCACGCCTGTCTGCTGCTTTACTCTGCCTTCCTGTATTTAGTCACTGTGCCTTGCCCCCTCCTGTCCACCAGCTGTGCAATCACCTGATTGCACACTGAACATATTCCATTCATCAGTCTAGCAGAAATGAAAGAAAAGTCTTCCTTTCTGGCTAACATTTGAACTCAACCTACTCAGCACAGGGTCAGTTAAACATAACAAAAAAAGGGAGCCTGTGCAGCAGAGAACAACAGGCTGAAGGCCAAAGCCTGTTCCCTTTTGCAACACTTTGATTTTTGCCACCAATACGCATGCTCTGGAGCACATGGCTTGACAAGCTGCTGCTAAAAAAGGGGTCTCAAACCATCCCACCTGGCATTCCCAGCAATTCTCTTGGGCTAATCCTACCACTTACCTATCCCTACAGTAAACCACTTCTGGAAACTACACTGGCCAAAAAACTGATCTGCAGAAAAGGCTGATTGCTGCTGTCTGCACACCCTGCACTAGCACTTGGCAGGGTTAGTCCTGCACCAGCTCAAGGGAGGAGTGGGGCTCTGCTTTCAGCAGGGGCTGCCTGCAGTGGCTGAAAGGCACAGCTGAGCCCCCAGGAAACACATGTAAGGCCAGATGTGTTGAGCAAGCAGCCACAAGCAGCACATTCTCTCAAAGGAGAGCAGCAAACTGGGTTAGAGGACAACACTGCAACGGGACCTGAACCTCAGTAGAGGACAAGGTGTGACAACAACGGCTTGACACTGATGGGTTTATAGCAGGAGCAAAGTGACATCAACTAAATGTGACATCTGTTGATGACCTGTTTGACCTCAAGACGGCTTAAACCCAGGAGGGCCTTACTAATGCCTAACTTGGCACAGAACTGGACTTTACTCAGTCTTATTTACGGACAACAGAAATCAGCAAAAAATACATTTCTGTAGGGGTTTAGGAATAAAACAATTCACAAGTGCCTGCATAATGTAGCAAAAAACGCAGAATAACTGTATAATGCACAGACATTTTTTTAACTCTGACACTAGTGTAGCGTTACATTTTCCTTGCCTAAAGTTATTTCAGAGACTGAATTCTACTTATGTAATATCTGTGCAGACTGTCTTCCAGTTTTGAAAGGCATTCTTATCAGTCAGATAGATCCACCACACCATGTATTTTCAGGAACAAAATATGGTCATTCAGAATGCAAAATATACCTGTTCCCATTAAAAACTGGAATTTACATCTCAGGATATTTACCATACTAACTTTAAGATATTGCAACCACTAAAAGACAATTTCTAAAAATCTGTTTTTCAAGAAATCAACAGATTTTGTAAAGGATACAAAATCACATAAAATTACATTTATGTTAAATAATTGTAGCATATGCATAGTTTACATAGAGTTACTTGATAACCAGATGTGAAAAAGCTCTCTTAAGACTGTTCTCTACCCCAGTGCAACACCTTGTACTGATGAACTGACACTGAAGAGAGCCCTGCCTTCTGTTCTCACTCAAGCTTCCAACATACCAGGGTTGTCTTTGGCAACAAGACCTTTGGAAAAGTCACTGGGTGTGGGGGATGTCCGGCTGTCCCGTTTTGCTGCATCGAGGTTGTTGCAGTATTCCCACCTCTTCTGCTGCAGCTCCTGAAGCCAGTAGGTCATGTCCTGCCGAGTTGCAGCCTGCAGGACATGGAAGCAGAGCGCTGGTGAGATCTCTGCATGCCCTTGGTACATGAACACAGTAATTCCAAGTGCAATAATAAACCCAACACAGATAATCAGCAGATCACCAAGGTATCATCACTCAAATTCAGTATGATTTAAAAGAAATAACCACAATGCACCAGGTGCACCTTGTGCTCACATGCACATCCATGATTCTCATGCTAGAATTTTTCATTGGAAGTAGTCTCATGCATTCCTTTTCTTCACTTTTACACTCAAACTTTAGAAAATGCAGCAGCATCTTATATTTTACACAAAAAGCACTGTTTGAACATATAACTACAAGTCCATATTATGGGAAAAATCGCATACACATTCAGGAAGATTCCCATTTTCTTTTAACTTGCTTTCTTACCAGCAGAAACCAACAAATGAAAAATGCATTGGAATGCCTCATACTATAATGACTACATCTACATACTGTTCCTGATGATCTCTTGAGCTAAGTAGCTTCTATAGAAAAATCGTATTTAAAACAAGAAAAAAACCCTCAAAATCCAACATTAATGCCTAACCTACAGGACCATAGTCAAAAATGTGAATGGCAGTAAGTCGGGAAGAATTCAAACACACCTTGAATCAGAGCTCTAAGTCATTTCAAAGCAAGTAAAATGACAATATACAAATACCAAGAAGAGACAAGTGAAGGTATCTGACACTGCAGGTGCTCTCACGGAGGAGTTATTGTTATTTCAACATACATCCTCAGGACAAGCACCTGACCTGGTAACATGGACTGTTCAGTAACAAAAATTTAACACTGATGAGAAGATACTTCTCTAACTCCTTTGGGTTGTTAGCATATGAAGTGCTTATCTTTTAGCCAGCCTTTCTCCTACCTTCTCCCAAAGTGCATGATTGCATTATCAGTAGAAAAGATGAGTATGTTTATTCTTTAAAGACAACCTAATTTCAAACAGTTTTCTGTTCTGTTCATCACAGCTTAAGAGGGCACCTGTGCAAGCATAGCTGCGAAAGAATGGAAAGCAACAACACACATTTCCTTAAAAAAGCATACAGTAAGTGCTGCATAAAGCACAGCAATGGCACAGAACTGTCTTCATTTTTCACAAGAGAACACTTCTGGTCTAGTAAAATTGAAGATTCATTGGTCATTATATTTTGGCCCCAACAACAGCTAATGACAAGACAAAGCACAAACAGCACAGCAAACAAAAACTGATGTTTCCCCAGGGTGCTCTCTCTGGCTCAGCAATTTATAATCTCAGTTTAGCAATGAGAGAGATGGATTTTTATTTTACATTTTAGCTCTTTGTAGCCCTGCGAGCTTTAACATCCATGACACCGTAGAGCAAATTGCTCCAAAGCACCACTCAAGGAGATTAAGCAGAAAACCTCATTTATTCCTGGAGCTGCTGCACCAGCTCCTTTCAGTACATTATGCACATGGTAGGATACAAGATACAGAAATCAAATAAACATTCATAAATCAAGCAGAGAAACAAGCAAGTGATACATGAGGACACTGCAGAGTCAGTTGGTAAGAAAGATAAGTAATCAAGATAGTTCTAATCTGAAATAGAAATCAGCTTCATATATTCTTTCTTGCTTACTCACAGGAAACCAGAGAAAACCATTTCCCTCATAAAAAAAACACATAGGGTAAAGAATAGTTTAGAAGGTCAAAGAACTAGACTCTGGGAAATGCCAATCCCCACAGCCACCTCTGGCAGTTTGGGAATGACCACCACAGGAGCAGGTTTTTAAGTCTACAGACTATAGTCCCTGCTTGCCAGAAGTAAACGTCTCCCCTTCTATTCCTAGCACTAGAGTATTTCCTTTGGAGCTTTAGCCAGTGGCAAGTCTTCGCTTCTGGGAAATTTAAGAGCTTATACTTCCTTTAGAGACACTTGCACACAGGCCATGTAAAGCAATATTTTACTGTGCTCCAGCAGAAAACCACCAAGAATTCAAAGAGCTTCCACTAACACAGGATGCAGTACATACATGGTTCTCTTTGCTACCATAACACAGCTAATGAGACAATCCACTTGCAGTCAATCTAAGTTATACCTATAACTAACTTCTGTCCATGACTTCTTGAACTTAATTAACCTCTCTCACAATTTGTCCCGTTACCATCTCACCAGTCACCTTCAGAGAACAGTGAATCGATTTTATTGGAGTTGCTCCTTGCTGCTTTTCAATTCCCAGCTGCATGTGTTCTCTACTGGGCTGCACAGACGCCCTCAGCTCCCAGGCGATGTTGTGGCTACACACAGGGCCAGGCAGCAGTGCCCATCCTTCAGCAGAAAGTGGCAAGGCAAAGCAGTACAAGGTTCTTAAGCCCCTGCCTTAAGTAATTTCCCCAAGAATTATTCAGTGCCCTCCTGCTGCTCCCTGCCTGTTACCTTGCCTTCCTCTCCTCCCATACACAGTCCTCCTCTTCTGGAGTCTTCCTCGCCCTTTTAGTTTTGTTTAAACAAAATGAATCGTTGACGCTGTTGTTTGAAATAGACTGTTTTAAAAAACCAAAACAAAATAAAACCAAGAACCACATACAGAATATTTAAGTCTTCCTCTTCCCCTAATCATACAGAGCACAAATCTGGAAACATTTTTTTTAAATTCACTCAACCTATCAAAGAAAGGAACACTTCCATGCTTGCCCCATTTCTCATGACTTTTCCAAGTATTTGGCTACTGCCCACCATGAGAGCCAAAACATTTAATTAGGGAGAGCAGCAATCAATCTCACAAAAAAATCCTTATAGCTACTTAAGTACTGCTAAGGTGCTTTCTTACTGCAGCGCCATGCAGTCACATTTTGATGGATGCATTTCTGTGAGAAGAAAAGCTACCATGAATGCCACTCGAACTGGTGAGAAATAAGGAATTACTGTAAGTGTACTGCTGCGAATTCACAGCCACAGTAGGAGTAAAAGACACTCTTAAGTGAAGAGCCATACAGTACCACATAGTTTTCAACTTAAACAATGGAAAATTACTATAATTTAATCAAAAATATTCCCCTATGTTCTCCCACTAATAATGATGTAGAACTGTCACCTTCTGATGCAGACATGACACAAACAGAGAATGACTTGGGGAAAACATCCATGCATTGCCATCCTTTATCTGGACCCACTGGTGGAACACATATGCCAACATTAAACACTTTAAAGGAAGAGTCCAAAGAAATGCAACAAGCAGACCTCACATTTTGAGAAATCTCATGAAAATTCTTGCTACATTTCTGAACACAGACAAACTCTCTCTCAAGCTACTTTGTAAAAAG
Source organism: Illadopsis cleaveri (assembly GCA_013399915.1). Taxonomy (NCBI): domain Eukaryota; kingdom Metazoa; phylum Chordata; class Aves; order Passeriformes; family Timaliidae; genus Illadopsis; species Illadopsis cleaveri. The sequence goes on along the minus strand of VXBB01016097.1, from coordinate 61,970 downwards.
GGAACATCACCAGAAAGTTTGCATTTCTTAAGATTTACTATTCCTGCTATGCTCAAACACTAAATCTGGAGCCAGATGGCTTCTTCTGGAGGGCAGCCCAACTTTTAATTAAAGCACTGCAACCACTAATCAGCAAAGTTTAGAGCAAAAAGCATCAGCTCAGACAACAAACCACCTTCAGTGCTGAGCCCTCTCCTATGCTGCATCAGGCCCTGTAGCAAAAGCTCAACATCACTGATCACCGCTGCATCCTTGGAGATCACTGACAAAGTACAGCACCCACTCCTAAGCCACTCTCAGTTCAGCAAGTTTGGTGTCCAGTATTTTCAAGCATCAGGGCCCTGAAATCTGCAGTGTCTGGAATGCTTACACTAGGCCAATAGGCCAGAAATTTTGTTTTCTTTCACAACTCTGCAATTTCTGTTCCCCTCTCAATTCACCACTGTTCACAGAGAAGTTACCCACACGTAAGTGACCAGATACACAGTCCAGCATCACTGGCCAGATCTCCTTTATTTCTGAAGCAGGCAAAATGTCTCACTCCAAGATACTGCTTTAAAAATAAATGAGAAATGCCGCCTTCATTCAGTTATATATATTCATAATGCTAATTATTTCCCCCCTTAATGCGAGGGCTTGCTGTGCAAACATGGCCAAATGTTCACTTGATTGTATTAGCAGCATTCTGAGTTACAGCATGTATTTGCAGGATCAGTATTTGCATGCCTTTCCATGAAAATATTCTCAAACAAAATTTATCCATAATTCACAAGTACGCAATTTTCTGTGCTCTTTTACCTAAAGGGATGGTATCTTTTATATATATTTAAATGGAAAAGATTTTTACACACACTTAGTTTCTTCTGCTCTATTGTACCTGTTGGAAATATACAGAAAAAACACAATCACATAAGTGGCAGGCTGGTTATCTACAGCTCCAAAATATGGACATTTTGCTTTATTTGCTGTAAAGGCTGCAGTATATTTTTTCCAAAATTCTTATCTGGGAAACAAAGCTAGAGTACATCATAGAGTTTTCAGCTCCTATTACTTGACAAAAGGTTGAGCAATCCAGATGATGGAATCATTACACTAAAAAGACCTTGAGGCATTATGAGAAATAGTGCATTCCTCAATACCATCATGTTTTCAATCCGGAATTCCAGTAGCTTATTTTTTGTTGCTCTTCTCAGTCTATAACACCGAATGGGAAAGGCCAGATCACAAGATGTGGAAATTTTGAACTCATAGCAAATTGAGGAAAACAAAGCATGTGAGTTACAGGCTGAAGAATACATTTTTGACTTGACTTTATTCCTCGTGCTCTGTGTGTAATGTTTTCTTGATAGACTAAATCATATTTGGTTTTAACAGGGGCTGGATCAGAGGAGGAGGGAGAGGGGTTGGGTTGTTTGGGTTTTTTAATTTACCATCTTGAATTAATTTGGAATTCTACATATACCTAAGTTAGCTGAAGCATGCTTTTAAAAGCCTTAAAGAACTATCATGTTGGACAGAAGAAAATTAATTTCAGCTGCAAAACTCTTATTCCTTGGTGAGTGACATGGCCACAAAACACCAGTTGGTCCTGCAACATCCCTTAAGATTTTCATTAACTCCTTCCTTACTATATAAACACCTACAACATAATAGCATTTTTATGGACAATCACTTGGCTGCTTTAGGGAATCACAACACAAAATCATCTTTTTCTGTTAATTGCAGAAATTAACTTGACTTTCTTAACTGGCACCTTTTCTCAATCCCCATAAAGGAAACATGAAGAAAGTTCCAATCTATGCAAGTTCTTTCCTAGAGAGCACCGGAAAAAAAGTTAACACATAAAATAAAGGCAGAGTAGTAACATCACAGACCAATAGATACCAATAAAAATATGAAAAAGAAACCTCCCATGTCTTACATTTGTGTATCAGTGTTGAATATGATTTGTGTCTTCACAACTGCAGAAGACACCCAAGGCTGCTGCCGAAGTACTGTCTGACAGACTATTTATTACACAAGTAGCAGATAGCATTCCACACTACAATCCTAATCATAAATTCTGTGTTTCTCAATAAAAGCCCTCCTATTCAAAAAGCATCCTCAACACAAAATTTTTCCGAAGATTTCCATGTAAAATCACAAATCACTAGATGCTAATTAAAACAAACAAAATATCCTCAAACTATTGAAACCAAAGCTTAAACCAAGTCTGCAGTTTTAATGTCCATAACACTTGGGCTATAAAGGCAGATTCATTGAAAGCAGTAAAATTTTTTACAGCTACGCAAAGGTAGTTTTTATATGTGATTGCATGCAACTGATTACACTGCTTTTACCTAAGCAAATGTCATTAAAATTATTACTGTATTAGTTTTCTAGGTAAATAAATTTCTTATTCTCTAGTAAAGCACATTAACAAGTCTGTATTTTGACATTTATACTCATCAAAACAGAATGCTGAAGAGCTTGATACAATCATGCTCCACAGTCCCAGCAGGTATTATGACTGCTCAAATCTCCACTGTTAAGTGTGTAAGAGGTATTTTCCAGTATTCGATAGGAAGTTCTGCTGTTTAATACTTAAAGGATTATGCTCTAATACTAAGAATGTTGCTCAGAAAGTACACAGTTCACGTGAAAAATTATATTCTGTGCAGAAGAACGTTCCTTGAAGGACAGAAATCTGTCTTAACAGGACTCAAAAATAATGGATACTCGGAATAATTTATTTCTTCTTTACTGAGTCAAAATGGTTTCCTTGTTTGTTTGGGTTTTTTCCCCCAGGCATGACAACAGAGGAAAGATATGTTAAACAATACCTCGCGTGCTAAGAAAATCTGAGTCCTTGAACAGACAATGCGATAAGCAGCCTCTGCTACCATGAGGAAACAATTCTCCCCTCCTCTTCCTTCCTCCCAAAGCAGCCTAGACGCAGACTCCTGCCACGCATTATCAAAATAAACACCCCAAAACTAAAACCCGACAACTCTCTCCAAACTTCCAAAACCCCAACCTACCAGATTTCTTCGGAAATCTTTTTTCTGCCCAGACGATTCCAAAGAACCCACTCACCCCGTGCTCAGAAGCATTTCCTTCCCCTCACAGGAGCACTGTAAACATGAATCGTAAAGGAGAAAGACGCAACTAACAGACAGCTGGGGCCAGCCCGGTACTGCCGATCTCCGCGGCGTTTGCGAAACAGCACCTTCCTTCCTACACAAGCCCGCACGGACGTAGCGGAGGAGCCCCGTGGGCCGAGCTGCTACCGCGGACGAAGGGCACGGACGGCACGGGGAATGGGGCCCGGACAGGAGCGGGGATGGGTCCCGCCCGCCCCGGGCCTACCTTGAGAACGGTGACGGCGCCGCCGGGGCTGTGCACCTCGAAGGCGGCGGGCTCGTCCCCTGCGGCGGCCGCGCCGGCCTCAGGCTGGTGGTAGCTGAAGCAGGCGGAGGCGATGTCCAAGTGCCCGAGGGNGAGCGCGGCCCCGCCGCCGCTCCCGGGCACCGAACCCTGGCGCGGCCCTGCCCCAGGAAATCGGCCGCTGCTGACGTGGGAAGGCGCTCCGTCCTGTGCTCTCGTGCTGCCGGGCTCCAGCACTTTTCTGACCGAATCAAATATAGTTCTCCAAATCATGCCTTCGCCCATGATCACATTAAAACCCTTCTCTTGTAGTCTCATGTAGTCTCCCATTCCGAACCCTGTCCCTGCCCGGCATCGCAGCAGCAGCTGAAGGAGTGGGAAAAATGTATGGAAAATGCAAGGCGCATCAGTAGGTAAGAAACTGTATTTTACAGGGATTAGGCTTGTGAATGACTACAGACCAAACTCTGGTTTTCTTTCACTGAAAGTCTAGCACGTTTTGGGCTCTAGGGAACTTCCTGGTGTTAATAATAAGGAACTTCTAAAATAGGAAACCCGACTGTGAAGACAGCGGGCTACTACAGGGAGGTACATGTAACTTCGTTTCTCCGTGTGTTTGGAACACAGTTTATGCGTGTTTCCTTTAAACATGCATAATGCTCTGGTACTAATGCAGAAAACAGTCTGATGTGGCATATTCATCCAAAAATGAGAGGAGACTGTTTAATGACATACAGCCTTTCATTTTCACCCTTAAATACAGCAAGAAAAGTTTGCTGTCAAAATAGTTGTTGAAGCTGATATGTGCTATGGTGCTTTTGTTAGTATAATACTATTTATGAAATAGCATGTGACTGAATTTTGACAGTTTGGAAGTTCCAGTTACCCAGAAATCCTAAATTCTCCAGAGCTTCTCACTCTGTCCTCATTTCTAAATGCCTTGATGAATTACTCATTAAAAAGTAACTGTCTCATCCACCAGAAAATATTTTCATTCTATGGTAAAGCATACAAAGGATATAAAGCACTTGAATATTTGGTATGGTTTTCCACGGGTTCTGCTTGGATGTTAGCACAAGGATCTGCAGCATTCCTCAAGTCCTCCCCTGTGACTGTAACCTCTCAAGAAGAACTGTGCCAAGTGAGGAGATAGTCAGTATTCTGCTAGCAGGAAAACATGAGTGATTCGTTACAGAAAATGAGGTGTGGAAATTACCTTCCCAGTCAACTCACATGTCGTAAGTGGGATCCACTGANAAGTAATAGAGGTAGCAGCGGCGGGGGTCGAACACGAACCAGCGGCTGCGGAAGCCGCGCAAGGGCCCCTTGCCCGACAGCTTCTGCAGGTACCCGCAGAGCTTGGGGGTACCGGGGCCGGGCTGCTCCCCGGCCGGACCNAAATGCAAGGCGCATCAGTAGGTAAGAAACTGTATTTTACAGGGATTAGGCTTGTGAATGACTACAGACCAAACTCTGGTTTTCTTTCACTGAAAGTCTAGCACGTTTTGGGCTCTAGGGAACTTCCTGGTGTTAATAATAAGGAACTTCTAAAATAGGAAACCCGACTGTGAAGACAGCGGGCTACTACAGGGAGGTACATGTAACTTCGTTTCTCCGTGTGTTTGGAACACAGTTTATGCGTGTTTCCTTTAAACATGCATAATGCTCTGGTACTAATGCAGAAAACAGTCTGATGTGGCATATTCATCCAAAAATGAGAGGAGACTGTTTAATGACATACAGCCTTTCATTTTCACCCTTAAATACAGCAAGAAAAGTTTGCTGTCAAAATAGTTGTTGAAGCTGATATGTGCTATGGTGCTTTTGTTAGTATAATACTATTTATGAAATAGCATCTGACTGAATTTTGACAGTTTGGAAGTTCCAGTTACCCAGAAATCCTAAATTCTCCAGAGCTTCTCACTCTGTCCTCATTTCTAAATGCCTTGATGAATTTCTCATTAAAAAGTAACTGTCTCATCCACCAGAAAATATTTTCATTCTATGGTAAAGCATACAAAGGATATAAAGCACTTGAATATTTGGTATGGTTTTCCACGGGTTCTGCTTGGATGTTAGCACAAGGATCTGCAGCATTCCTCAAGTCCTCCCCTGTGACTGTAACCTCTCAAGAAGAACTGTGCCAAGTGAGGAGATAGTCAGTATTCTGCTAGCAGGAAAACATGAGTGATTCGTTACAGAAAATGAGGTGTGGAAATTACCTTCCCAGTCAACTCACATGTCGTAAGTGGGATCCACTGAAAGATTACACAATGCAAATTAAGTGATTTAAGATATTTTTCTTTCAGGATTCTTTTAGTAAATGTGGACAGTAAGAAGGGTTGATCCTGCTTTAATAACAGGTCAGTAATGTTTCTTCCATATATACTGCTCGGTCTCTTTCTCCCCAAATACAAAGTATTCATCATGCTCTTTGTTGGCAAGTGTCATTTGCCAGAGCATGAGTTACCCAAGGGAAACACTGATTCACTTTAGAAGCTGCCGCTTTCTTATCTCAGTCATTTAGACAAGTGGAAGTGCCCCAGCATTTATCCCTGATCTGTTATATTATCTCATCAGTGTAGTGAAGTGTGGCCTTGTTTTCTGTGTGCTGAGCACCTATGACTCCTGCTGGCTATCAGTGATTACATCCTGCAGCAAATCAAAGAATCACAGGATCACAAATCCTCAAAACTTTTGCTGTCAGTACTTCTCTTTTTAAATTTTCTGTTTAGCTTCCTTACTACACTCGTAGCAGAAGAATCCTCTAATTTCAGAGATGATTCATGTAAACATACAGTTCCCTCTCTTGAGAAATAAGTTCCTTATTTCATGCATGCCCTTTTTTTCACAAAGAGATCCAGATGTGGACTGGCAAAAAACAGCAACTTATCTCTAAGTTGTTGTGGTGAATATAAAGGAAAACAATATTTTTACCTGCTTTTTCCTTTCATGTCTTCATGTCCAGGATGCATAGATGACATTCTGTTGCGAACAAATGTCTAGAAAACAAATAAAAATAGCATATCACAAGACAAGATTACCCTCCTGCACAGAGACCAGGGTCAGTGAAGCTTTGGTGTGCACATAACACCTAAGCATAATGCAACAGGCAAGCCAATGTTACACACGAGACAGCCATTATACTCCCAAAAGGACCACAAAGCTTGTCAAACATGAAAATACTTGAAGTCCCCTTTTATTCTGGTGTGTTTGTCTCTCCTAAAAGTTAACTGGAATTTTAGTTACAGTACTTTTGTCTGACAAGGCCAATAACTCCACATAAATAATAAAACTGTATTTACTCTCACACAGTTGAGACTGGTCTAACTTGTTATAATTGTAGTGACTTTATCTTATAATGAATATGAGCATTCATGGTTCCTGAATAAGTCCACACTTATTCTGAAAAAAAAGGTAAATATGCAAGAAAAAGAAAATCTATCATTGATATGGAGGCAGAGGGAATACAGCTTGTGTCTCTGCCAGGCTGTGCAGGAAACATCAATAAATAAAGCAGCACATCTGTACTGTGCTTTTTGATTAAAGTTACTAAATAGTTCCAAAATTAGAGTGGCTGAGAGCATACACTGCTTCTTTTCACAAAACAGATGATGCCATTATAACTTAGATCAAAGATACGAAGTGCTGATATAGCTTGAGTTATAAGATATCAATATAACCTGATATGTTTATATAACCTGATATCAATATAACCTAAATCATTACTTTTTATGTATCTATATAATCTGATACCAATATAACATGAATCATAGCTTTTATACCTATATAACCTGATATAAATAATTTTCTATACAATGTAGTGGCTAGTATATGGTTAACTAGTTGCTTAATGCTGAACAGACAAAAAAAGAAGATGGATAGCTTGCCAGGTGGATAGCTTTAGAGATAGATAAGCATAGTACTAATGAGAAATTGGCAAATATAAAGTCAATGAGCCACAAACCAAAGAATTTAGGCCAGTTAAGACCAGACAGACCAATTACAGTGTTAAGGAACACTGTAACTGCACACACTCCGAAGACAAAGTTGAAAAGTTCAGATGTAAAGAAGACCTTGGAAGCCTTCATCAAAGACCCCCAATGACCTCCAAATTGGGGAGGCGCAAGCCCAGTGTGAAAGAACCATCTAATAACCATGAGCTCATTCTATGTAAATTAGTTCCAGCGGGTATGTGATGATGTTGTAGTGACACAGTAACGCTAAGCAATACTTACTGTATAAATATACCACAGCACTTGACAAGGGTGGGTGAGTTAGGTGGAGATATCCCCCTTACCACCAGCACTGCAATAAACAAATAACTGCTCTATAGACATTGGTCTATGGGGATTTATTTCCAGCCTATCTTTCGGGCATCACAGAAAGCAAAAAATTACTTTGTCTCTTGTCTGATATCTTCTGACAAATAGGGATTCCATTAGAGATAAACCCCAGAGTTTTTCAGAGCTCACACAGAACATCCATTGGTCTTTTCTTTCCAGAACAATGGAACTACAGACAACTGTCCCTCTCCATTCCTTTCCCACATAGTGTCAGCCCGAACCTGCATGCTGAGATGTGGGCTGAACTGTTACTTTTACTCCATTTTAACAAACATTTTGCAGATTCCTGCAAAATGTTATTTATGACTGTCACTGCCAAGGTAAGTACTGCCACCTTGCTAGAGCCTATTGTACAGTACTTGTATATTGTATCACACATTATTTCAAAGGCTGAATGGTTTTAGCCTACTATTATTTAAATTATTTGGAGGTGGAGAATGAGAAAAACTTTCCTAAGCATTTTCTTTAGCCAACAAACAGGCAAAGTATTTTTCCAAATGACTGTTTCTGATGCAGTCTGACATGTCATTCTATATCCCCCTGCCTCTCAGTCACCACAAGCTCCATGAAGAACATCACAGTATTACATTTCTAGAATATACTCTTTCCTTCTATGCAAACAAGTCAGCCAAAGAATTACATGGGCTGTTTTAACTGCTAGCAATGTCTCATTCTCCAGCATTATTCTTTAAGCACTAGATGGTGCTCCATTCCTCTTGCACATTCACCATTGGTGTTCCCCTCTCAAAATGCAAAATTGACGCAAGCTGTGGATAAGCAGGAAAGCTTAGTTGCAGTTTCTGATTCAGTAGGAAAGACCTTTCTTAACTTCAGTTAACTGTCTCATCTAACATCAGCTGAGTATATGACAATATTAATACATGGGTTTACTTTTTTTGCTGTTATTGCACTGCATTTTAGCAAGAACTTTTCACTATGAAAAAGCAACAATTATACAATTCAGTGAATGGCAGCATCGATTTCTAGCTGGACATCTGTAATCTGACTTGTGAAAACATCCAGGCAAGTTGGTAGTTGTGTAGAAGAGAAAGAGTCAAACTAGACCCCTTATGAATAGAAAAGCAGGAATTACTTAACTGTGGCAAGGAGCGGAGCAATCCATATGCACCCAATCCTTGGCCTGTCAGCATCCATGTGGATCCCCACTGGCTGGAGAACTGCTACAGGGCTTGGCAGGTATGCTAAAGAGGAAAAGCAGGATTTCAAGTACTGTTGTAGAGATAAACGATTAATGGGTAAGAGATAGAACCAAAGATAATGACACAATTATTTCAGCTGCATACAGTGTAACTTACTTCCATTTATATAGATTTTTTCTTTATATTGTTACATAAATGGATATACTTCCGTGTCATACTTCATTCCTTTGGAGAACCAAATATATACATACAATGGGAACTTACAGAAGTGTCCAATAAAAAGAAAGATTCTGTGATCACCTAAATTTACATCTGATTACAACTGCTAAATAGCAGTTATACAGCCCATTAGTGTCTTAAGTTGTGCTTACATTCAGCACATTTCAGAGGCCAGCCAGTTTTCTCACCTGTCAATCACACTGTGGCCTTTTCCCTCACTTTCTAACTCATTTCTTGGCACATTGTAGCCTGGCTTACACCCTTCCATTGTTTTAACAGCAACAGAAACTGCATTTCTTCAGTAGCTCCCAAATTTCCTTCTTTCCATGTACAGTAGTTGTGGACCACTTCCCTCCCTCCATTTACACTGTAATAGAAACCTCTTCAAAGACAGAACAGCTCATAGCTAAAGCTTAATCCTGATGTCAGATAATTGCAGTCAGGGGAATATTGAGAAACCTTCACTGTCTTGTTCCAGTTGTTTTTTCCAGGAATTCCAGGTAGGAACAAGCCCAAACAATGTGTGTGCCTCAGTGCATGATTCTGTACTTAGAGCTAGAGTTTACACACACCCCCTAGTGTCACCAGCACCTACTGTTGTAATTCTTATCCAGACATGCTCTTATTTCTTACCATTTTATCTTCACTTTGAATGTCTATTTAACTGAAAGCTGATTCCTCTCCCCAGTCTTTAGATATCTAACTGATGTACCCCTGTTTTGTGGCTGAGATGTTTTGGTTTTCTGAAATTCTTTTCCCAGGGAATTTTCTGTAAACAAGAGAAGTCTTTTTGTAACTGTACTATGTTTACATTCTTTACCCTAGGAGGGACTTGTTCTTAATGTCCCTCTGGTCTGACCAATGTGATTAAAGAAATTTGTCTTTGTTCCACCAATCAAACTGGTCTGTGTAAAATAGTATTAAAAAAGAGACACATCCCAAAAATAAAAGAGTAATTTTCAACCTTCTGAAGTCGGAGTCTTGTGTCGTTGTGGTGTACAACAGTGTCATAACTGAGGCTTAAAGCAGCAGTGGAAAGTTCAGTATAAGCCACAGATGGAAGGTATCTTGCGAGTGAGAAATCCATTTCCTCCAGTTTCCATCTAGTGTCAATGGGAAAGCAGCAGATAATGATGGAGAGCAAATCATTGCAGTGTTTGAACATCAGTGGGATGAATTCCAGTCTAAATGCTTTGGACACAAACTTTTCTTTTAGTGTAGACAATGAACTGCTTAACATACTTGTAGATATTAGCTGGAAGTTACATCAAACAGTCACACCAGTTCTTTGCAAATAACCTTTCTTCAAATCCTTTTAATTTTTGAATTCTTAACTGTATAACAAGTCTATTAATCGCTTGTCAAGAATTCTAGTATTCAGTTATATTTTCAATATTCAATATTCAATTACTAGATTCTAGTAAAGGGTAATTATTGAAGATGAATGGGATCAAAAAACTCTGCATATGGTTAACTGAAAGACATGTATTTTTTAAAAAAGGAAAAGCTATAACAGATATAATCCGAACTAAAAATAGAGAGATTTAGCCAGACAATTTGGTCTAAAATCCAAGCTACATTTGTCACACGAAAATTATTTTGCAGGAAATCTCTATTGCTATTTGTTTCTGCTCAAGACAAAGATTACCAGAGCAGCTTTTTCCATGGTTTTCTGTTTTGGAACTCCTGGTTTTGGCTTTGTAGAAAGACAGGAAGCACACGGACAACTGAGGAAATATAGATTCAAGACTAATTCACAACATTTAAATCTGGAGCCAAACTAACCCCAACTCCCATCCCACTGAGGCAGATACTGAATAGTAGTGTTATCTAACAAAAGATGAGGGGAAAATTATCCCCTCATATCTAGACAATTCTCTCCTGTATCCAATGTTACCAAATTATATATGCCAAATTTGCAATTGTACTTGTCAGAAAATAGTGTCCATGTGTGCTCAGTCTGAGAAATGTCAGTTTACACCACCAGCACTGCATTGCCTTTTGGGGTACTGAGGAAGTCTTCACAAAGGTGAGGGAATAGATACCCTATTCAAAGCAATTAACAGCTCTAGCAGTCACTTTTGTTTGGAATCTTCTGCGGGCTTCATCGAGTTAACTTCAAGCATTTACCAGAATAGCTCCCCTGTAACACGACTGCTGTGTACTAACATAACCCAGTTATTTTCTGCATGTAACATCTACACACAGTAGGAGGGCCTTTGGTGAGAAAAGGAGTAGCTCAAGTATTGTATTCTGCAAAGGAAGCAGAAAAGAGAGAGGGCTGACAGAACGGTGTTGGGAGAAGGCTAATGGAAGAAATAGTCATAATAGGGAAAACTAAGAAGGCTTATTTACTGTAAGTGCACCAAGTGTCAATTCAGACTCTTCAGTCCCAAATGAGACACAATTCCTGAAGGAGTGATAAATTTACCTGAGGAAAAAGAGTAGGATATGGGCAGTTCTTGTGGAGAGCTCTAGCACCAAGTTGATCAAGAGACAAGAAACATCTGTTAAGAAAAAAACTAAGGGATCCACTGAACAATACAGCCTGACACGGAAGCAGAACCAGCTCTGAACAGGTAGTTCTGGTACAATATTTTGGCAGGGTACCTAAGTACAGGGTTGTGCTGCTGTGGCTGTACTGCTGGGACTGAGGATACCCTCAGCACCAAGGCTTTCAATAGTATTTTACACCAAGGTATGGTTGTTGGTTGTTATTTCTCTGTTCAGACATACTCAAGGTACTGTTAAGACATTTACAGTTACAGCTGAATAAACAAGCTGAAGTAAAAGAAGAACAGAAGTAACCTCCCAAAAAGACCATTTTTGGGGGCAAACTTAATTACACTAATCATAAAGCAGACAAAATGATCCTACTTAAAGTGGAATAACTTTTTAACCAAGAAAAGACTCTTTCTCATAGTGTCTAGACTCTGGATACAAACGATACATCTTGTTCCTAATTCAATGATGGACAAAATAAAACCCTCCAGAATAAAAACCTCTGCAACCACATACCCATGAAAAAAAATAGTTGGTGACACAGCAGTTTGGGCTTGTCTTCCATAATCTATCTAAAATTTTTACCAAAATATCTTGTATCTTGTGAACTTTGGAAAAGCTCTCTATAAAAAAAATCTACTAGTCCTCTGCACTTTTGCATTTCAACTGGATTGAAGACAGAAATACAATGAAGAGGAATTTCTATCCTCCAGATCCCAAAGTAGTGGGAGTATTCCAGAAGCACATGTAGCTATTTCCATTCTCTTAATTTGCTTTCACTGACCACGTGCATTGGAAGAAACAACAGGCCAAAATTCCATTCTCAGTGGCACTAGCATTTGAATGCTATTCCTTTTGGTTTAAACAAATTCTTTTTAGCAGCTCATTATGCTCCTAGATAAAAGATGCAAAGCAGATAAATCATGAATCCCTGCTATGTATCACAGACAATTATAAATCACAGATGACAACAACTCCCCGAATTTCTATGGTGAGCTAACAAAAATCATTAAGGAAATGATATAAATTGTTTCATGAGTTCAAAAAGGAAAAAAAAAAAGTTAATACAGGCAGCCAGCAACACTAGTCCAGTGTTACTGTTAGTAGAAACATATAAAAGAAGGATGGTCTTAAATAGAAAGGAAATCCTATTCACAAAAATGAAATCATCTATGAATCTAGATTTTAAATTATTGCCGGGATTGTCTTTTCCTCCTGCCCCTATAACAGCCTTCTAAGATAAAAAAGTTTAGAAATTGCCTGCCTCAGCAGTTGTGGAGGTGATTGAAGATCCTGCCTGGGGGCAGAATAAATCATTAGATGTTCAGGCAAAAGCCCTTGACTCTCTTTCCTTTGGCATAGCCTTAATTCCCCCCCTTATTAGTGAAATATAAAAAGAATTAAAGGCCACGAAGAATCACATTTGTAGACTATTGGATCAGACATCAATTAAATAATTCCACCTGCTTTATATCTTAGACAAATAGGATAAGGAAAGGTAGAAGGCTTTGCAGGGCTCCAAATCAGGTCACTGAATCAAGCTTCCTGTGTTTCATCAGCATTAATAACCCTCTCATCTTCATTTTACTGAGTCAAGGTTTTTGCTAGGTTCTTCTCAGATAACAGGCTCAATTTTCCCTGCATTGTTATTCTGCAGAATACAACAGAGGAACTGCAGAAACACTGGGTGTTCTGCTCCATCTCTGCTGAAGATATGTCTTGGCTTATGTAACCAAAAAAAAAGTTTATTCTATTCCATCTATTGAAACCCAGCTGGGGAGGTGGTTTTTTTTTCTTTATCTGTTGTAACTGCAGGAGGGAGGGAGTGACTGCCTTTCTGTAACAAGCCAGATGTTAAAACCGGGTGGGGCATTGTTCCTTATCTCTGTTCACCCTCCCATTACCTCCATAGGGATATCTTCTGTTAATGGGCCATTAAAGCTCACCAATGACATGACACATTACATCATCCCATTGTGAGACGCTCTACTCAGGCAGGAGGAGCCAAATTTCCACCTAGATAAAAAGGAGCCACAAGTGTCACCAGACATCCTGTGTTCCCATGGGACTCCCGAAGGAAGACTGGACCCATCTCTGGACCCTTTTTCTCTACAGGACCATCTCTACTTCCAACAGGACCACATCTGCCACTCCAGGAGGGCTTACTTTTGGACTGTTTCCAACACTCTGACAAACAGGGTGTCAGGTTATATTCTGACTCTGTCAGGGTTTTCTAGGATTTCTTGTTTGTTTGTTTGCTTATTCTTTTGTACTACAACATTTCTATTTTAATATCCCTAGTAAATAACTGCTATACCTATTCCCAAAATCTTTGCCTGAGAGCCTTTTAATTGCAAATTTATAATAATTTGGAAAAGAGGGGCATGGGTGGGGGGGTTACATTCTCCATTCCAAGGGAGACTCCAATCTTCCCAGGCAGATACCCATCTATCGAAACCGAGACAAGATAAAAATAAGAGTGAACCTTCAAAGGACACACTGATATTTTCAAAAGGATATAACAAATCTCAGTTTTCTTCCAGAAGGAGAGTTTGGTCAAAATATGAAGATACTGTTTAAAGTATTTCCTCTGGCTTTACCAGAACTTGTTTGTCAAATGCTTTCTCATAATACCAAGGGCAGTGGCAGTAGTGGGAAGTCTGCAGCCTCTTTGTGTACACAATGTCCTCATTTCAAGCAAGCAAATGAGAGGCAATGTTAGCTGAGTTCTGTACAGTTTTACAGGAAATAAAAATAGAGTGAGAGTTCTGGTGTCTGTGTTCTTTTTGAGAACTCAAATGTGCTTTGTTTAGCGTAGTAAAGCCTAGACTTTCAAACAAAATGTGTCAGATACAGATGAAATGGCTAAGGAAAGTTTTTTTGCATTTTCCAGTACTCTCAGATTAGCTACTCATGTTTTAATAAGCTCCTCAAAATCAAAGGGACATACTAGAGATAATTACGGATCATCTTCACTTATCTGTCATACAAAGTTTTAATGATTTCTTCAATTTTACATACTGTCTTATAAAAAATGAGACAGTAAAAATATTTGCATTAAATGTTTTCCATCTCTGCCTGTGTATTAGTATTTCTTCAGAAACAGAATAATTTATTATCTGCAGGTTTTGATTTTTTTTATGCATTCCATGCTTGAATCAAGCAAAATAATATTTAAGAACCTGATCTGAAGCCTGCCTACTGAAGTGAGTAGAAGTCCTATGGAGATCTGGCTCCTAAGGATCTCTGCCTACTACAGAATTATCACAGTGAGAAAAAGCCCTCCTCTAAGCCAGTCAGGCCAAGCATGTGGCATTAATAACCAACTGTTTAACTTAGTGAGTTTCTTGGAATGAAAATACTTCAAAACACATTAATATTTCTGGACATCAATTATTCCCTCTGCTTTTTCAGTTAGAGGAGATAATTGAAAATGGAAAAAATACTGAGAATTAGTCATGTGGGACTAAGTCATTCCACTAGGAATATTTGCAAGCAAATTCTGCAGAAAGCCAAATTTTAAAGACGTATAGTAAGAGGGATTTGTGAATACAAACTCTAATACTACTGTCATTATAAGGATGTGTGAAATTACAATAGGAAATTTTTCTATACTTCCTTATCATATTTGGTTCTAACATTAGAAGAACAATAGTCATTAAAATGGCTATAAAAGAGATGAAACATTTTAAACACATGAAAGGCCTCACTGAATTTCCTGAAATTGAATTTATTTTTGTGAATATACATGTCAATTAACCTATTTGTTTAGGCAGAACAGGAACAGTCTTTCAGTTTCAAATTTTTTCTAGAAGGAATTCTCTCTGAATCTACAGCATTTTGAATGGAGAACTTTTTATCTGTATAAAGAAAAAAAAGCATTATCATTTTCAGGAAACCCAAATTACTATTTTGGTTAAAATACCAATATTCTTTTTCCTCTCAGAGCCTACTGGTCCACAATGACAGTGGCCACAGCACCAAAACCACAAAGTTGAAGAAGAGTTTGGACCACACTCTCAGGCACCTGGAATGACTCTTGGGGTGTCCTGTGCAGGGCCAGGAGCTGGACTCAGCGATCCTGAGGGGTCAACTCAGCATCTTCTGTGATTCTCTGATTCTATAAGCAGAAGTATAAGTAGGAGATCATTTCCTTTCAGCTGGGATGGGGGGAAATCTGGTGAATATCAGCTTATTTCTAAGTGCTATTGAAGTAACCCTGAATATTACATTGCTAATTAAAGGTTACTAACGATCAGCATGATTTCACTATCTGTGAAGTGCTGCGTCCTGGGTGATGTGAGGAACAGACCATAACCATAACACCCATAACCAAGGGGATGAGAGGCCTATGAAAAAGTTGTATCTGGCTTCTGGACAGATGAATGCTTTCCCAGACTAAACTGTAAACTTTTTCCATCAAGTAAACAGAGACACCTTTTACCTGCTTACTCTGAGCTCTACATGAGGGACCAGACCAAAGTCTTCAATTACCACCCCTTCAACCAGCAGTTACCAATTCCAAGAGCTTGTCAGCGTGCAGAGCACAGGGCAAACTTGATCCCTATTGAATTGCCCAAGCTGTGATTAAGCCCACAGCAATGAGTTGCCTTGCTCCTGGCAGGCTGCCACATCCACTGATTTCAGTGGAGAAAAGTTACAGTTAGAAAAGAAGGAGGCTGGCCTGGTGCCCACAACCCTCTTCAGCAGAGTTAAACCACTCTGCCCTGTATTTGCAGGCACATCCGGCCCCAATCTGCCTGTGCAGGAACTGGAGAGCAGGGTACAGATGGTGTCTTGTGCTGCAGGGCTCATGAGCACACACCCAGCAGCCATGGAGCCTGTACCTGCAGAATGGGTACAACGGCAGTCACGGTTTTGTGCATGAAAACATCTGGCTCTGAGCAGCTCCTGACTGGGAAAGAGCAGAGGGAAGGACTCATCTACATTGCAACTGCAGAGTGCCCAGGGCTGGCACACCTGGGCTCCTCACTGCTCTTGCCAACATGAGGCAGTCAAAGGGAAAGGGCAGTGGGGAATTTCACTTGGAGTTCAGATTGTAAAATATCTTACAGACAAGAATGGCAGAACTTACAGTTAAATAAAGGCACTGTTATCTGAAATGCTGATGCTCTTTGAATTCTACCAAGAACAGTCTCCTCTTTTTCCCCACCAAAGAGAATGTGATAGTCCCTCAGTGTCACTAACATCCCTACAAGACACCCAAAACTGCAAAATGATACAGACAAAAGAGGTGAACATCTGTTCATGTGTTCTGTACTTCTGTCTCAGAGACACATCTTCCTAAGGACATGAACAATTATAATTTTATTATCTTTAATGTCTTCCTCATCAAATTTCACTCCATTGTCTGTCCCAGACGAGGTGTATTGGGCAATAACATTATAAACTCTTCTTAATCTTGCTGTAATTTCAGCCCAAATTGATTTACTGGGGATTCTGAGCTGACAAGCATAATGTTTCCCATCCACAACAAAAATTCTACTCTACTTTATATTCTGTTATTTTAGAATATAATCTTAACCTATTCAAGTGTCTAGAATATGAGTTTTTACAGTTTCAGCAAGAAAATCCCCTTTTAATTTTTAATGCACATTTCAATTTTCAGGGACTTTATTAAAACATATTTTTATTGATATGCTGTTGAGAAACACAAAACTTTCTCTGTAGTTATGTACAGTTTTAAAACCAGTAATTAACCGCAGTTTCATATTTTTGTTTGTGGCATCATAGATTCTGTAGAGTATCTTGTATTTCAAGGACTTTTCAACTGTTAAATGAAGTTATGAAGTTATGACTTGCTATGGTGGTGTGGTGCCACCTCGTGAGGTTTCATTGTAAGTGCCTCTAACATGCACAAGGAGATAAAAATTAGCCCTGGGGAGAAAGGGAAAAGAAACCATTCCCTTGTGACTGCAAGAAATTGCAAGAGATTCCAACAGTGAGCCTGTTGACAAAGAGGAACGTGTGGTTACTGGTTAAGGAAAGAGCATTCAGCATTTTAAGATTACATTAAAAGGGCATGAGAGGGCACAGTGAACTGCAGCAAAACCTCAAATACTTTCCCCAACACAGATCCAATTACAGACATGAGTTAATTCCACTGAAGTCAGCAGTTACTGGAGATTAATGTGGAAGTAATGCAAATCAGATTTTGGCCTGCAGGCTATTGCAAATCTTGGTTTACAGAATTTCCTTAAAATAATGATCAATTTAAAAAACTCCAAGTTATTTCTTACTTTTTGATACGGTTTTATTTTCACAACTCTTTTTTTGTCCCCAAGATGCTTTAACTGTATATAAATGAGAGATCACACACAGAGTTGTTTTGATAGAGGATTTAGGTAATGGTTTTCATTTTTCTTTGTCCATTTTTGAGGGAATATAGTAATGTCTGTTTATGTTTAACACTTTTCTGCAATTCAAAATGCATATCCTCTTGCTTTTGGGCCAAATCCAAAACTGTTTTAAATCTAAACCTCTTCTACTGTTTCAGTTTCTTTCCACATGGCCTAATAGTTCTTTTGGAGTAAGGGTGGCTGAAGAAATACTTGCTAGAAAATCTGTTAGATTGTGCCAGTGATACAATTGCCAAAGGCCAGCAGGTTTGGTACCTGGTTGCATGATTAAATTTGCATCACACTGAACTACTCACTCAACAGTCTTGCTGTAAGAAAACTGCCAGTCGCAAGACATTCAGCTACAGACAACTGTGGAAGCACAAGTACAATGCTCTTCAGAAATCTATCCCTCACCTCTGCCATCAGGTGCAGGTAATACTCACCCACCACTAGGCAGTGCTGAAAGATTGAGTGCATGGATCTCTGTCAAACGCCAGGGACACACTATGTTGCTCTGGTTTTTGTTACAGGACATAAATGTAAGTCAAAAAAATAAAGGCAGTTAGGACAACTGCACACATTTCTATCTGCAGAATTTTGCAAGAACTCATCTTTATGGACAGGAATATTTCTCCACAATGTGCTCCTAATTTCTTTTTCTCTTTGTTTCTCAGCTCAGGTGGATGACTCCAAGGTCAAACATCTGGCTGCAAGCTCAAGTGTCTCCTAAGGGCTTTGTGACATGTAGGTCAGGGAGGACCCAGGGAAACAACACACTGAGCACTTCCAAGGTCACTTGTCCTTTAAGAGGGGAGTGTGATGTAACCCAAGAATGACACACAGTGTCAGGAAAACAGGAATTTTAGTTCAATTAAGATTTAACAATCTTAACACACAGAAGAATGTTGATGCCAAAAGAAACTGACCTATGTCTTCAGCACGAGATCCCTTTTGTCTGGATAATCTGATCCTGAATCTTGCAACCCGGTATTTTACAAATACATCCTAATCATATCCTCCTACACACCTCATAAGGCTTCCAAGATTAAATGTCTCCCTTTAAATAATTTTTTTTAAAAATTAGGCTGATACTTCAATTAATAGGAAGTAATTTTTACATAATCTCTGTTAATGCCAATGTCTTGCAAATAGTTTGAATCAGCTGATACATCTAACTTAATCTGCTCAAAATTAAAAATAGGATCAAATCTCTTTTTACTCAATCAGAACTGAATATGAGGATTGATTTCTGTTAATTTTAACTTGGGTAAGGGAATTCAGGTTTTAATTCCTTTATCTAAACAGAAATAAGTAGGAGGAAGCATTAAAATGCTATAAACATCACTGAACATGATAAGTCTGAGATATATATTAAAAATAAATGTTATTACTAACATACAAGTGTCATTTTCACTGTGCAATCTTAGACACATCTAAGGTGGATATAGGTCCTGTATACCTTGAATATCCAAAATCTCCATTGAAACTTTTAATGTATACACATACTGCTAGAAAAATGATTCTTTATTCATAGTGTGCAAATCTGAACAGCAAGCTACCCTGCAAGCTCACCACACAGAAGAATTTCCGAGGTAGATAAGCATCACCATTCCTGCAGGAATGATAAACAGGTTAGGTTCTCTAACAGTTTTCTATATTACACATTTCATCCACTGAAAGATTTAACTTTATAGTAATTGCAATAATGATCAGAAAGGAAATTAGTATGTGGTCAGCCTAAAAATTCTCAAAGCACAACAGAATCCTTCAAAAGTTTTAATTGTGATGACTTTGATACAGAAGCCATGTAAGTGATAGAGCCCTTCTATTGACTGTTAGAACAGTAATTAATACACATATGATTGTCTTCAGGCCCCAGTACCTAAACAATACTGGAAGGAAAAAAAAAAAAAAACCAACAAAAATCAACCAAACAACAACAACACCAAAACCAAAACAAACAAACAAACAAAACCCAAAAAACCAAAAAAACCCACAAAAAAGATCTAGCTGATTTCCAGCTCTAGGGGAAAGAGAAACATAGAACTGCATTCATGCATTTTATGGGAGAGATTGCATAGCTTGTTTAGAAAGAAATTATCTTTTCATGTCCTTAATAGTAGTTCTGTGCTTGTTCAACTTCTTCACAAGTTACAGATGACCATGTTCCTCCATACAACATTATCAGCCCATAGGATGAGTAAAATGCAGGAGCCCCTTTGAGAATAAGGACAGTTTTAACATTTATCTTGGGAAGAAATGAGCCATGTACGCAATTATCATATATAAAAGGCAAATATTTCAAGTTTTATAAGGACACAACAATCCATAAAATATTGGTTGAAGGTAAGCACCAAACCCAGCAGTTGCCATTTCAGTGGCTGAAAGGCAAACCTGGGCTGTGGTTGTCTTCAACACTGGGAGCTTGATCTTGACTGCAGTTTTTTCACCTCAGGTATTTTCCATACAAGATCCCAGCTGTACAACACAGTGATAGAGGCATCTCATTAAGGCCCATGCTTTCTTTCAAATACTCTTAGCAAACACACCAAAGCTAATCTCTCTCTTTTTTTTTTTTTTTTTGCACTTTTAAGGGCAGTATTAAATATTCATAAATATAAAACCTCTGTGGAAATACCTTTCATAATATTCTGATTCAGACTGTTAAAAAAAAGGGGGGAAAAAAGAAAAACCACAATCCAACAACCAACCATCTTTGCCAGAGTGCTTGGCCAGCAATGAAGATAAAAATGTGTCTGTTCCAAATATCCTGCAGATCACATGATGCTTCTGTCTCTTTGTGGATCAGAATTATTTCAGTACTTTCTGCTGAGTTCTAAGAAGCCCTCATTAGAGACAAAAGCCCCGGGAGTGCCTGAGATTCAGAAAGGCTGGACTGGTAGAAACATCTTCAGATTCTTATGTGGAAAGTACTGCAAAAGAAAGAAAAAGATTAAGACATACAAACACATTTGTCACTATGCAAAAAAAAATTTCCTTGAAGTACAAAAAGGAAAGTGCTGTGTAAAAAAAAAACCAAAAAACCAAAAACTTTCTTCTTTCACGCTTTGAGAAGATTTAAATCTCATGGGAGAAAATTCCATCTTCTGAAAATGTTAGCTCAGGGGCCAAGCTCAATACTGGAATAAATCAAGTATAAATTGCCAAATTTATTGGATGTAGAGCAGAGCTAAGTGTTTCCCAATGGCACTTCTGTTATGGCACAGTATTTGGGTCCTAACCAAGACAAATCAGGCAGGTAAAGTTGTTTCTCTTGTTGGGCCAAAGAGGTCCTGGTTGTTATCCTCTATTTGCTCTTTAATATAGACAAGCAGCATGGCTTACAACTGCCACCAGGCTTCAGAAGAGCTCTCAAGCATCTCAGCAGGACATTGTCTCTCAGGGAGAGACAATTTAAAGAGGGTATGCTGAAACCCCACTGTCTATAGGCAGCAATCTGTTCAAGGTCATGACAGTATCAACTGTTTCTTGACTGACTGAAATGAGAAGAGATTATTATGCATTTTTGTATGTAAATTTTGTAATTTTGTTGCCTACACTGAAAGAAAACCTTTTTGGAACATTTGAGAGGCTGCAGACTTTCTGGATGCGCACTCTCTGGATTTTGTTTTACCAAAATAATACTCTAACTTAATTACAGCTATTAGATTTGAATCAGAAATTCACTAAAGGAAGCTGGTGGTATGTATCTGGAAGAGATAAAATTTCACATTCACCATGGTCCCTAGGAACTTTGTCTCTAGGAATTTATTCAATCTGGGTAACAGCAAAATATATGCTGTATAGCAGCTTGGCACACCAGCCAAAGCATTGTGAGAGAAAGCAGATAGTGATGCTAATATTTTACTCACACTAATGTTTTTTAAATAAAAGAATTACAAATATGTTGTTCACAATTCAATAAATGTCTAGAGACCATATAAATCCAAGCTCTTAAAAATTTTACTCCAATGCAGGTAATATCTAGGATCTAAAAATCCATCACATTGTATGTGAAAACATTTGAGGCATGATTCCCCAAAAAAATCCACCCAAATCCACCTAACTGGAAATCCAGTTATTAGGAAAAAAGTTCTGTTTTTATCAGTGTCATTGTGGCCTTTGAATATTCAGCTTTTTGCTAAGAAGCAGCTAAAAGACTCTGAAAAAACACTGACAAAAATTATTCCCTTCCACTGTTTCTTTGCTAAGCATCTCTTGACAATTAGTCACTAGCTCTAATATTCATCCTTAAGAACTAATTAATCTGTATGTTGGGACAGTCTTATGAGATGCACATTCCCTACAAGGGAGCTTCCCTTACTTCAGCATTTGGTAGGATTGGGGTCACAACATCAATCAACTGGTGGCTGGGCAAAGGCCCACAACTGCTTCAGAAATACCGCATTTCCAATGTTTAATGTTGCTTCCCTCTTGTTTACCTAGCACCTCCCAGGTATTATTAACGCCATATTCCTCTCAAACCCCATTACAATATTGTTACAGCATGCTTCACCCTCAGGCATTCAAATAAGCTGAAACTTCCTGGATGATTTATAAAACAATTTCCTGTGGGAAATGTAACCAGTCTTGTAGAACAGAACACTTAGCTAGTGCCAGCTCAATCTGCCAATGCTTCCATTAAACTACAAGCAGCTTCTTAATGATAACAATTTTGAGTGAAATAAAACTACTGAGATCAAATTTTCTGAACTAGTAACTGTCGTTATCATTTACAGCTTAGTTCAGCTTCTGGGATAACAGCCAACTGCATAGATCTTCCCTGGGTAATGATTAACAATGTTTTGTTCTAGTCTGGAAAAAATTCCTCAATGACAGCAGTGCAAATCAAGCAACAGACTTTACTGCATCTTCATCTGCCTGACAGCAGCACAACTGGCAAAGGCTGTCTGTAGGAGATTAAACCTACAGAGGGCCATTAAGGTTTGAGAAAGGAGTGATGAGATAAGGAAAATCAGTCAATGTAGAGTGGATGAACTTCAGCGCATAGCAGGTCAAAACCCGGATCACGGTGTCAATGTTAATGCCTGCTGTGTATGTTAAGTAGGCATAATAATGTGACAGCTTAGAAAAAACTCAACATGTGTAAAAAATGTGCTTCAAAACCTGAGTCCATATTGCTGTAAGAATCTGACCTTCAAGGGTTTTCCACAGAGTAAAGAAGATTTTCCTCCTCAGTAACTTCAAATCTCATGTTGATGATGATGATGATAATTTACAGCTGGATGAAAGTTCTCAATGTTTGTCACAAGTTGGGTGAGGGGAGAGCAGAGAGAAAAAAGTGTTCTATGGCTTCATATAGATCACCTGCTCAAGCAATGGCAGAGCCAGGAATAAAACTTAACTGCCTGGAATCCTACATTTCCTCCTTTTATGATATGAAGAGGTGGCTTTGGTGGGGAGAAAAGGAAAAGAACAGAGTAAGAAATCCTTTACTACAGATAAAAATCATCTGGGGCCTTGCAAGTTATTCAGCATTTTCTGAAGGCTCTCATACCAGGTGCCAGGATGGTGTTCTGGGATCAAAACACCATGGCTTCACAGCAAAATTCCTGCAAACTGCAGTTACCCAGCATCTTCAATTGCTCACTGGGAATCATTTTCAATGTGGCTATTGCTTTGGTTCCTAGGTGTTCCATTTTCACAGTTGCTGAGCAGCTGCAAGTGTAAATCATTACACCCTTGGGCTTCCCTGAATTTAAATTCTGGAATGCCTTCAACTCAAAAGTTGGCACAAAAAGTGGAGATACGCAAAAACAAATGAAATTGTGACATTAATGGATTGGTATTTCTTCCACATGTCTGCTTTAGATTTCAAATGGACAATTTATTTTAGGGGAAAACATGTTTTTATATCTTTCTGCAATAGTAAGAAGCTAGTTCAGTTTACCACTGCCATATAGGGTTGGTTATCTGCTATTAATACACTTCCTGTGTTTTGCATGCTCTGTATTAGATTATCCAGTGAAGCTGCACAGCCCTGTCTGCCCTTTGGCTGCACACAGCCCAGTGCTATCATTTAAGACAACCATTACAGCTGAAGACTCAAAAGAGAAGAAAATGAGAGGCAGGGAATAGAGCTGGAGATTAATTCACAAAGATGTAAGAAAGCATTGTTTCAGTAAATGAATAGGTAATGTGTCCAAGACTGCTATGGCACAACTGAACTTAATGAACAGGAACTGGTTTTTTCGTGGTGAGACATCAGCAACAGGAATTGCATTCTTGTCCCATGTCTCAAAGTCTGTCACAAGCTGGCAGGCACTGGCTCCTGACAGATAGTGCTTGTTTGGTTTCAGTCCCAGTCAAACTTTGTGGCATTAAACTTCAATGAATCCCATTCCAAAAGTTAAATCTCTCTTTAGAATGCAATATTTACTAAGTATTTTAAAAATTAGAATAAATTCCTCAGAACAGGAAGTTCAGTATTAACAAATACGTCAGTCTGTGATGCAGCGTACACAGGAAAAACAGAACTAACAATATCCTAAAAAAATAAAATACCTTTACAGACAAAATGAAAAGTAAACCACAGGAAGGCTCAAATCTTCCAGGTAAATAGGTTTGGGTAAAAGTCTCATGACCTTGTCACTTTCTTTTACTGCAGCTGTTAACTCGGATTAAAAGAGAAACCACACGAAAGAATCTACACATTCTCAACTCTGAGACTTTTTCCATTACACTCTCATTTTCCAATATAGCTTCAGACACATGTTGCTGAACCATGGGAAACATCAGATTCTTCAGAGGATTCTAATATTTTCTTTACATATATTACCAGCTAAGAAATGGTTTTCTTTGTACTGTTATCCCCACAGAAGCTGCTATTATACAGAAGCTGCCTGGTCAGAGGCTCTAAACCAGTGTTTTGGTTAGGAGGTGGAAGGAAACCCTTCTTTATATCATCAGGAGCTCTTAGGCCTGAGGACTTCAGAAATGAATCCCATGACCTAGCTAAACTCCTGAACCTGAAAGGGAGAGGAAGTTACGATTCCTCTTGATGCCAGGGATGCCAAACATCTACCTTAAATATTCATGTTGCCATCTTAAACATGAAGGACATATCTTGTCAAGTACACGTGTTTAAACTGAGCAACTGGACACTCAGTCTTCCAATACTTGGTAGCCTCGTCCTTTGATTTTACTGGTACTCTCCACTTTCTCTTACTTAGTCTATAATACATGTCTCACTTCATCCCACATTTTACTCATCATCTTGCCCTGCTGAATACCCAGCACTCAGTGATTTTCACTCATTTCCTCATCTTCCCACAATATCACCAAACTGGAAAAGAAAAATAATTGTGACAGTCATTTCAATGGCTACACTAGCGAACATTCCTCTCTGCAACTTTCTCAGGAAATGACTGGACTGCACAGCATCCTCAGCTTGGAATTCTCAGTCAGCAGTTTGCAAGCCTCTACAACACAGCAGTGAAGTCAGTCATGGCACAGGAAACTTCTGAAATTGCAGCTTCTGCTGAATCTTCAGATCTGCCTTTAATTCTTCACATTTGATCACTGTTCTCTAATAGATTCATAGGAGCAGCACTGATTTTGATTGATTAAAGGAAACTCTTTTGATTGATTAAAGGAAACTCTACCTGACCCCAGCAGCTTCTACATGGATAGCAGTATAAAGTAAATGTTTTCTTAGCTGGAAATATCTGTAAACAAAATATCAGAATACCTACTGAGCCTCACCATAATGATGATATATATCTCGTTCTAAAGGGGTTTCTGTTGATTCACTTGGTTAGTCAAGGAATACCTGAAATGTATAAAAGACATTCACATTGAGTGTTGCCTCTCCAGAAGCTGATGTTTCTCAAGGTTCACAGGAATCATGTGCTCCTTTTTTATTGTGGAATCGCTTTAACGTCTTTCATCAGAAGTTTCATTCATGAAAGAAATACTATTCTGTGTTCTGCAGGACACCTTATAGTTCTTCAAAAAACACTTTCACTTTCTCAGCAAAGAGATCAATGTGTTTCTGTGTATATTTGTAACACGTACACTATACTTACACACATTCCTATGCAGACAGATGGGATCCTTGCTATAGGCTTAAGAAAAATATGAATTTGAGCTGATAATGGATCAAAATATTTTCCTAAACCACACTAAGAGGGGTGGAGGGGCAGGAAAGGTGATAATTAAAAGTCATTGAGCTCTTAGTCTTAAGTTAGGAGAAAACTGGAATATGCCCTAGAAAAGTAAACTGAGTTAGGTAAGAAGTCATCTCCTAGTCAGTTCTGCAGTAAAATACTTATGTCTGACACTTCCTGTATTAGACTGCACAGTGATATCCTAAAAAATGCCTGCAAGTATGCAAGAGACTCTCTTTTTCTTAAAATCATACCTGAGAAAGTCCGGTGCCTTGGAAATCATGTTTTCAAAATCTGCAAATCCTAATTTCCCATCACCATCCATGTCAGCTTCTTCTATCACTTTCTCACAAACCAGAGTGATTTCCTCTGCTGTCAGCTCTTCCCGGGTCAGCTTATTGAGGGTTTTTTCCAAGTCTGCTTTACAAATGAAGTTATCTGTGTTAAAATCTAAACAATAGAAGAACCAAAAATCACCAAGTGTCCCACTCATTTACTCCAAACACAAAAAGCACGCCAGAGCCTTTCCACACAGTACCATAGATCTTAAAGGCATAGATTGCTTTAAGCTCCCGGGGAGCCATTTCACTGAGCACAGAGAACATATCCACAAAGTCATTGAAGCTCAGGCTCCCCTCTCCATCTTCTGAAAAAGACTCCACAATCCTTTCTTTGAAGGGATTCTCCTGTGAAAGACATATATAGATTGGTATTTGGAAGATGAAAAACCCTGCAGATTCCCTGATAATGAATATTCAATTGCATGGTTAGCTCTTTAAAGACATTATTTTCTTTTCTTTTCTTTTATTTTCTTTTCTTTTCTTTTCTTTTCTTTTCTTTTCTTTCTTTTTTTCCAAAAATGCATCCAAAAACTTACATTTGTATGCTTTAGCAGGATGTTTCAGCAGTCCTTGTTGCAGCATAGTACCACTTCTGGCCTTTTATTTTCACTAATACATGTCTATGTCCAACCTGTGGTTGAACTGACTAAAAATTCCAGAGATTTAAATAAAATTTTATCTCCACAGGAGATAATCCTGAAATCATTTCTAGCACTTTAGAATAAGACAATATTCTAAAACCATAAACACACAAGCAAGCATAAGAAAACCTGCTTTATTACTCTGAAATCCAAAACAAATGTTTTTACAGTAAAAATCCATCATCTGTCTCAGAGCTATACAAAACCCCAACACTAATCTGTAGCTGTATCGATAAAACTTGGAAAATCAATTCATTTCAGCTGAATATGAACAGAACACAAACATCACTTGGGCTGTTAGCGGCATCTCATTAAAGCTGTGCTACAGATCTCATCTGAAGCCAAGACACTGATTAACATACTGATCCATAAATATATGCAGCTGTGGTGGTGGCATATCAGGTTCACTATTTTTAATATGCATGCAGCATTTTGTTTGGCTTTTAAAGAAGCAATACTGTGAAAACTCAGAAGTTCAATCATATATCCATTTCTTCCCGCCCCCCGTAAATTTAATTACCTAACAGATATTTATAAACCATCCAATAATTTTAAATGAAATTCCAAAAAAACAGTTATATTTGAGAGACAAATGACCAGAAAATGTTATTTTTCAGTTTACTTGAATTCTTTCTTGCTAATTCACTCATAGAACCAAAGCATCTGTAGAATACATTTTTGGCACAATGGTGGAGACTAAAAAAGTAATGGCCAGGAACAAGGCTGTTTTTATGGACAGGTGAAGGAGGGACCACAGAGCCTTAGCCTCAAATGACAGCCCATTAAAGTAGTCAATGCTAAATACAAATTCTCCTGTAGGTTTTGATGACTGAAGGAATCCACAATAGGGAACAGGCCTACAGATTTCAAATGACAGGAGATTAACAAGTTCACTGTTCTGATGAAGACAAGACCAGGCCAGATAAAACCAAATTAAATAGAATAGAAAAGAGGGATTCCTGAAAATAAAAAGCAGCCTCAAAAAGCAGCAGGGTCACATCTCTCCAGAGCATGAGAATGAAAATTAACACCCAAGCAGATGGCTGAGAGAACCTCACTGTAAAAGGATATGTAGTAATCACTCATGACTCATGAGTGATATGTAGGTACAGCAGGTGTGTATTTGTGGGTACTGCTTAGGTTAAAGTATCTCACTTAAATGCCTGGAAATGTGCCTGGAATTGTTTGTGGAATACACATTCACCTGTCTGTGGGATTTACCTGTGGTTATAAACATATACCTGTTTGTGGGATACGCACACACAGACATGCAGGGAAGAAAAATTGGTTCTATTGTTTCAAACTATCAGTTTATAAACAAGCCAAAGTAAGATTCATTTGGGCTGAAATATATGAAAAGGCCCACTTTCTTCCTAAAAGCACACAAAAAAATGGTGTGTTTTATGTTTAAAGTTTGAGAATGCCAAACATCAGAATGCACATCAAAAGATGTTAGAAACTTATTTTTCATTTCTAAAATGCTGTATACTTTATTTGAAACAAACCTGATCAGAAGTAAGTGTCATGGTAACAGTAGTAAACTGACATCTTAGAGGCAGCATTGGGTAACAAACCAGGAGCACACAGATGCAAATATCCCTATCAGCAGTGAATATCAAGCCCAGGACTTTGTGCTTTAGAAAGGCTGGGGCAGGATCTCGTTGACTCAATAAGCATATTGCAGTTGCATAAGATGAGTTATTTATTTGGCATGTCAGAGATCTTGAAAATACAGATGAATTAAGAATGAATTAAATGAACCTAAGCATACTTCTTAAGTAACTCTTTGCCAAATGGATCTCTAAAACCAAAATGAAAAATAAAATCTTTCCACATATTGATTTCTTTCCTTTAACTTTCTCATATTATGTGTCTTCAGGCAGTATATCTGTGGCTTACACAATGGAAAGTATTAGCTTACCTTCACAGATACTTTTCACATCCTTTCTGTAATTTCATTACCTCCACTCTAAAGAGCACAGATTAGGGTTCCATCATATTTAAAGGAAGAGCCATGGGGGAAGGGAGTAAAGGGGAAAATTATATTGTTCTTTCCTACATTGCTTTCCCATAAGCACTAATTGTTGAAAAAAAGATTCATTTTAAAACTAGAAACTTAAACTTGTCTTAAAAAGCTTTTTCCCTAGTCTCATGATAAAAATGAGAGGGGAGACAGAAACAATAAAGAATTGCTACAAGTGAAAACCAACTGCTGTTTTGCAGATTGATGTTGCTGTGGTGGCTTGAGAGAATTCTAAATGTGCAATCCATCTTTGTATGGAACACATCTTTTACTCAGATAATTGTGTTTCTATGCATTTTTAATTCTCACACAGCATCTATTCCAACATACATATCCATACCAGCTTACAATAGAGCACAACTATTAGTTTTCTAACAAACTGTTAGAGGGTTTATTCCTGGCATTGCAGCTAGATCACCTGTTATATTCCCCTGTCCTCTAGTTTCCACCCCAGACTCTAGGAAAGCACTCTGGTGGCCTTTTGCTTTATCTGTTTTGTAGGTTGAGGAATTAATTTCAAGCATCCAATCCTATTCCCACAAGCTGACTGCATTTCGGAAAAAAGAGGTTGCAAGTCAAGTTCAAAGATAGGTCAAGATAATTAAGTTGGAGATACTGGAGAGTCATTACAAAATGCTACTTAATTTTCATATCCACAGAAACACGATGATTTTCCCTTTTGTATTTGAACACAAGTCCCCACTGACTTTAGAGAATATATTTAAAAGCACAAAGCAGTCTGTTTTGCAGACCATTGCAAGTCAGAATCGTTTTGGATGCTTTAATCAGGACTTTTTCAGCAACAGTAAAAACGAACCTTTCTTAAATTTCAGGAGCTGTTCCAAAAGAGGGATAAAAATTGCTAGCAGACAAACATTAGTATAAAAGTAGCTAAATTGTTCATGACCAAAGATCCATAGGAAAGACTGGTGCTTCAGAAGGGTAGCATACAAGTGCAACAGCAAATTGTCCCTGGAGCAGAAAAAGATTAGTTTCTTTGCAGAGTTTTTTTCTTAATTTTCTTCTTCCTCAAAATCAATAACTCGGGGTTTATGTATCTATGATTATATTAATGTCATCAAACTTGTCTGTGGTGCCTGCAGGGTACTGTTTAAGAAATTCCTGCAGAAACCAAGGCTAAGACAGAGCTAAACTGGTAAGTTTATGTCTTAATAGAAAAGATCATTTTGTTCTGTCAGAAAACAGAAGCTTAAGTTCAGCAATTACTCTTTACTGCAGTCACAACAGCGAAAAACCCAAAAATTCAGGCTGTATAGAGCTGCTTAAATGTTACAGAACCTACCAGTATGTCACGGGAAGATAAGGCATTGTGACAAGAACTGATTCCTAACTGTGCCAGGGAAGTGCACAGACAATGCTGCAGGCCATCGGGGAGGTGCAGGCCTGGGATTTGATGGAGAGAAAACAGCCCTCACTTATGACACTTGGAGAACACACAGCTGAGATGCTCTGTTAAAGAGACTTCAGAGAAGCAAGGACAGTGGTCTGAAGGGAGTAAAACATCCTGTCATAACTAGAAACAGCTAACAGAATGCAGCAAGAATGGTGACATGAGCTGGAGGCAAAGACTGGCCAGAGCAAGGCTCTGCTCTCTCAGGTGTCATTGCCCATTACACAGAAAGCTTTGAACCTGAAGACTCACTGAAATCACTTCTAAAACCTCATCCTATTAACACTGTGGAAATTATTTTTATTTTGAAGCAAATCACTTGCATTCATGTTTACACTTAGTACAAATAGGCTGCTAACATTGGTTCTGAAATGTGCAATGGAGTCACTGTTCCCTGTGTGTCCTTCCTGGCCCCTGGCTGATTCCTGTTCCTGCTGCCCATCCTTTCAGCAGTGGATTTATGAACTACCTCTCTCCTCAATGCAGTTTATGACAAGGCCTGCAAGGATCAATGAAGTTCCTGTGTGAGCCAAAATGCAGGAAGCAACAGACTGTAAACTGAGTGAAACAAAAATGGTTCCCCTCCAGTAGCCCTTTGCTGCCCAGCCCCGGAGAGAAGGATTGCTCTGCGCTACAGTGCCCACAGAGAGCCCACAGTCTGGGAAAGAGGCAATTTGAGATGTGGGTGTGGACACCCACCACTGCTACCAACCACAGGGGTCTCTGGCATCAGGTTACATTCCCACCTGCAGCTCCGTGGCAATGTCAGGGATAATGTGACAGAAATCTGTTTTAATTTAAAAAAAAAAAAATCACTTTGGCTTTCCTCCTGGTCCCACACTGAGCAGTCTATATCATGGCTACAGTTTTGTAATATTAATTACTGCAATCTCACAGGTGCCTCAAAGTTAATTTATTAGACTAGTGCCTGTATGTAACCAAGATTGTGAAAATTAGAGAACAGAGACTGCAATGAAACTGATAAAGTAGCTCTGTTAACTTCAGTGTAATGGTAGACCTAATCAACTTAAAGTACCTTCCCCTTCTTTATTTATTTATTTCTAGTCCCAACTTTCAACGTGTAAGAATCAGAAATTAGTGAATAATTTATTACCAATTAAAGTGAATGACCATCAGCATTTTTTTTCCTTGAAACACAAAAACCTGGCTCAAAACATTAATGCATGAGGTAAAGATCTTTCTTTATATTAGCAGAATCTGATTTAGAAAAGTGCATTATTGATTCTATCCGTTTGTCAGAACCTGCAGTGGTATTGAGCCCAACATTGCCAGTAACCAGGAATGTAATGTGTATATGAAAAAAGCCAGGTGCATTGAAATTAGTACTAATTTTATTAGAATTCAATAGACATTTAGGTCATTTATTTCTATTTTAAGATGTAAGTGTTGTCTTTGTCTTCACCTTGATGAAAAGTTACTGAAGAAAGAAAACACCACAATGATTTGTTAGGCAGTCTGGTCAAGTTGCAAAAGTTAAAGAGTTTTTTTCTTAGTGTATGAGCTGAAGTGAGTACCTAGGTTGCTCCAAAAATAACCTCTTGAGGAAAGACTCTCTCCCCCTCACCCCTGTCTGCACAGGTGCCCACAAGATGCTTGATGACCAAGATGGACCCCAGTTTACAACGAAGAGCCCAAGCATTTTAACATCTTTTAGTGTCAATGCTTTGAAAGAATTATGGAATAAGATCTAGTCTCCCCTTACTAGGATTTTACTGGAAACAAGCTCAGTAGCTATTGAAAGCACTGTTTGCTGTGAGCTCCTAGAATTCCTGAAATAAAATGAGTGGTTTGACACCAATATTTCAAAGGTTCTTCCACAGACTTACGAGACCTGAGAGAGATTTTGTATAAAATTCAACACTGAGTTTGTCCTGTTACTTTCATTAAGTCAAATTCCATTACCTGGAGATGTCTTCTAAAGCAGGGTCAGAAAGCCTCACAGACTTGTGGTGCCAGAAGATAGATTATGATCCACTTCATACATGGAAGCCTCTTAGGAAGTTTATCATTACCACCTAAGTTGGCTAAGCCAGCAAGACATGCTCCTGTATCTCAATCTAAATATGATACTGTATAAAATTTCTGGTTTGTACATCAGCTTCAGTACCAGGCCCTCCATCTCAAAAGTTCTCATAGAATGAGCTACTCCTTAAGTGTTCAATCCTCTATCACTGAAGCCAAAAATACTCTGTGTGATCATAATTTCTCACTTCCTTTTCTAAGCTTAACCTTGATTTGTCACAAGACAACTCTCAGCTGACTGGCAGTTAAACTCTGAGGAGTCAAAGAACTGTGCCAAACAATTTCATGTTGTGTTATCAAGATTTCAGAGATGATAACATAAACCCAAAGGAATACTGATGCCATTAGAAAAAGCATAAACACATTTTGCTGAGGGAGCCCATGCTCACTCTGAAAAAGAATTATAAATTATTTCTCAGCTTCTTCAGAAACACAAGCTGCCCATAGGCATCTGCTAAATCAGAGTCTGAAGTATAACTGAAGGATAAAAATTTCCCCAACGTTTCCTATTGAATTAAATGCTTGTATGTGTTTAATGTTTCCATTTAAATGAAATGCTGGTCAAACACTTTTCAACACACATAGATTAACAAAACATGCTTCTTTTTCAATAAATTATATTATTCCAGAATCAAACATACAGCAAATATGGTATTAAAGGAACAAAGAGTTCTGTGAACTTCAACTTGAAATCAAATTCAAATGTTTTTCACTTCATGTTGACTCAGCGTCCTCCACAACTGAATTTCTAAAGCATGGCTTCTGCTTGTAGAATATCAGATATTTGAAAAAACATACAACACTAAGAAAGAATTTCTAGATCATTAAAATTAAGTGGAAAGCCATCAATTACAAGGTTCTTATAGCATTGTTCTTAAAAATCTTAATAATGCTTCATTCAACTATCCTATTGAACAAAATTGTTTTCACATTATAGTAATTTATAGACATCAATTGACTAACTTACTTTAAAAAAACAGACTATATAACAAAACACAACATAATTCAATGAACTGTTTAAAAAATAAATGTTAAAATTCCACATTTGTCCTGTTAAAACCATAAATTTTTAAATTGTTGAACTGAGAATAAAAACAAATAGTGTCTCAATTTTTTTTTTGCACTGATTGCCTTATACCTACTGCTTTGCTTATTTGCATTTACATGGATTGTTTCTCCACTTCCTATCACATAATGTCCCCATGGAAATGAAAAATTAAGAAAAATAATACTCATTGTGCTCAGGTAGCAGAGAAAAAAAAGGAGAAAACCTTTACCTTTTATTAGAAATATTCTGCACACTGCTAGCAAATATCCTATGAACAGACTAAGACAAGAACTTCAGATTTCTAACCAGCTCTTCGCAGAGAGATCCCTGTGGGGATGTGGCTTCTGTGGGGGATATACACAAAGGGCAAAGATTGCTAAATTCAATTTTCTTTTCCATTCATTTCCTTTAACATCTACCCCAACTAAGAAAGACATTCACCTAAACATTTTCCAAGAAAGAAAGACATTCACCTAAACATTTTCCAGTTTCTGGGGCTGGTTTTGCCCTTGAACAATAACAGGAAGGAGAAGACCTCAGCATGCCACAGCGCTTCTGGATATTAATCTTGGCAAAAAGTCTGGCAGAAGAGCTACGGAAATTAAGATATAGTTTGAAAGCAGTCAGCAGTGATACCTTTAGCTCAGGCATGTTTAT
This sequence comes from Illadopsis cleaveri, assembly GCA_013399915.1. Lineage (NCBI taxonomy): Eukaryota > Metazoa > Chordata > Aves > Passeriformes > Timaliidae > Illadopsis > Illadopsis cleaveri. The sequence goes on along the minus strand of VXBB01016097.1, from coordinate 27,722 downwards.
TATAAGCTGCATAGGTAGTTTAACATCTGGGTCCTTTGTATAGTCCATGGGCACAACGTTTGGTGCCATTTCATGGTATCGGCCGTGCAACCTGTAAACAAGCAGAAACAAACAGCCAATAAACAATTTTAATCAACCAATTCCATTCAGGCAGTAATCAGGTACTAATTTGTCTTGCAGCTCTAATCATTGGTTCTAGTGCACAAGTCTGAGCCCACCAAATTCCCATCTTTCTGAAAAAAGAGGGCTTTGACACAGTATCCAGTGTAAGTGCTACCAACAGCCACGTGTTTCTTGAGGTCTGTAATTGAGCAGGGTTTCAAACTGTGTGTATGTAACATTTAAACACTGCCAGGTATGTGCAAACAAAGGCTGAACCAAGGCACGTACTATGAAATGCAGTTCTTATCATATGTGGAAGTTTAGTCTTACACTTAATTAATAAACTGTTTAGGACAGAAAGTGGTCCCTTTGTCATGTCCTATGTATTAACACAGTGTATTCTGATCTCTCAGGAGGGCACATTTACTACTTGTATACATTATAAAGCTATTTTGTGACTTAATTTCCTTTTAACCAAAAAATCCTGCTTCCTCACTAAGCATACTAACAATTACATAGAGATTACCACGTTTTGAAAGCAGAACATAAAATACAGGAAGCAATGCCTCAGCAACCCCTTCATTTCCCTGGCTTTATCTGCAGCAGCCCTGCAGCCAGCCCCACACCCAACTGAACTACTTCAGATTCCTGTGTGTAAATGAACCCAAAAACTAGGAGAAAATCATCTACAGGAATCACTTTTCTTATGATTATGATATGCCACAAAGAACACATGAAATGAAACACATTTTTTCTGCCTTGTAGGAAACCGATGTCTTCATCCTGCACAGCAATATTTTGTGCCATATCAGAAACTGGATATCCACTGATCTCAGCACAATTCAGCTGCTCACCACAGCTCACCCTGACATTTCCTAAATACAGTGTAATTCAAGATGCAATAGCCATCTCCCTCTCTAGCAACTGATTTCTCCATTGAAAATGGCAGCTAAAAAGATGCTTCTAAATACAACAGAAAAAGCAGCTTAAAAGCACGTAAAAAGAAAAACTTTAAAGAAAGCAAAACTTTCAAGTCCAATGTCCATCTATGGGTTACTTACTTTTTTAAAAACTAGAATGCTGAAACGGTGTTCTGGTCTTCAAGACAATTAAGCACTGATTATTGGCAAAACTTGACCATTGTGGACAACACTTGGAAATTCAGGAGCTGACAATCCCTGCTTGTTTTAACTGTCAAGATTTCCTTCTGTACTTTAGCTAATATTACACTTGTCTCTTTGTAACATGCAATATCAGTGCAAAGTAAACCTGTCACTGCTTGCTGACAGAATTCACGATCTTGTCCACAGAAATTGCAATCTATTTACCCTGAAGTTCAGCCCTACCTTTGGCAGATGAAAGAAGGATACAGCTCCCAACTCTAGACTCGACTGTCCCAGAATTGTCTGGAAGGGAGGTGCTGGACTCAGAAAAATGCAGGTAATTAACTGCAGATTTGAGGGCAGCTCTCGTATCCTGTTTTTCTCCCAACTAACTCTGCCATTAATTTACCAAATCAGTCAAAGATCTGTGAATGAATAGCTTTCTGCCTGAGTATATTTCACACTAAAGCATCCAAATGAGTCTGTAGGAAGTGGCTTGGATCTAACTCTTTCATACTAAATTACAGCAATAAAATACATTTTCCACATGCTTTTATCTGCAAGGATCCAGTAACTCTATTTGTAATAGCCTTATCACATGGCATGATTAGCATTTATGATGGTGAAAAGTGCCATGAGATTTCCCTATACCTAACATATAGTATGTTGCACTTACTCCATTATCCTTCAAAATTAAAAACAAAAAACCCCAACCAATTGAACAACCACAAAAGCCAGTAACACCTTTTCCTTCTGTAAGATCTTGATGCTGGAAGGTTCTTCAGGGACATTATGTACTGTTTTATAATAAACTGGATTACCAGTATCAAGTGCTAGACTTTGTAGAAAAAATAACAGACCTGCTTTAGCCACAACAGGATGCAAAAAACCCCATCTGTTGTAAGGAACACAGTCCTTTTTGCAGGAGTTCCACCAAAACTCCCATTTAGTTGAATAACTTCTGTTATTTGGTGAGTACTTACTTTTTGGCAAGGAAACAATACATGTCTGATCAATTACTCTGTAATACGATGTAAAGCTCAGTAGACTTTGGGGTTATTTACACCCATAATCCTCCTGCCTATATGCAATACCTCACCACACCTTGTAGTGTTGTGCACTGTGACAAATCCTGTGAGTCAGACTCAGTAATCACTTCCCAAATGCTGCTCTTATTACTGACTGTTCTCTCACATCTCTCAGTAACATTAATTCCTAACTGCAAATAGAGAAGAAACAAAGCTCTGGTAAAGGCTCTTGTGTTTTGGAGAAGCAGAAGGCTCTTCAGGTGACCTGAACACATCAGAGCAGTTGTGACCTGGAGGAAAGACTTTTTGTACTTTTACTCAGCATGCCCTTCACAAGAAGCATGTCTGAAAACAACCTATCATCTCTTTATCTGTTCTGAAACATTTATGTCTTGTCAGGGAGGCAGTGTAAGGTTTTTGCAGTGCTGTCTGAACACACAGATTTGGAAAAGCTGCCGTTATCATACAGAGACCATAATGTATACTCAGAAGACCGAGACCAGCCTCACTGTCTTTACAGCAGTAACTACTACAGCTCCTGCAGTTGTATTTCCTTTAAAAGATTCTTCTGGATGCATGCAGAAGCATTTTCCTGTTGCTGGATGTGCTCTCTTTGTCAGCAGGATTCCTTATTTACTTTGCATGGAACTAGGAAATGAAAAATTTCAGTGTCTTCCCTGCCACAAATGAGAGTAGAAGGGAATGTGGTGATAAATCTAATGGCAAATTTCATTAACTAATGATGCTGTGTTCCCACAGGTACTGATATATGCTTATGCTTCATGTACAACATTCAAGGATTAAGGCTGTAATTCTGTATCATTTTAATCCAGTCTAAACCCAGACTGCTGATCTGCCCTTGCAGAAATTTGAAGCCCACCAGCTACTCATGTTCCTTGTGTAAGCACTAACGCTTAAGAATGTGCAGTGAGGTTCAGGAAATAGATGTGTTTGAAAACAGAAGTTTTCACAGTCAGCTCCTTGACGTTACTGAAGCAGCTGTGACAGCAGTGGAAGAAAATGTGGGTTTAATTTTTCTATTAAATTAATCAATAAAGTAAAGGCAGAACAAGACTTACCCCTGTAGACAGCAGTAGTTTTAAAATCAACTCAGCTGGCCATCAACCAGTGAAAACCAAAAATGCTGTGTTCAGAAAAAAATCCACAACACAGTTTTGTCCCCACAGCCTACTTTTGATTGATGATAACTTTCATTCTACCATTACAGGTAGACTACAGGTCTTTTACATGGCAAAAAAGGTAGGTCAGAATCTGTTCCTACTTCTCAAGGGCGAAACATCCTAGAGTCACCAAGGGTGACACTGTGGGTGTTTGCTGAACACTGTTTGGGATGTCTCCAAACTTACAAAAGAGCCTCCAGCTCTACCTGAATAGATTTGAAAAAAGAGATTTCTAAGCTTACACCCTGCAGCAACCATTTAAATTCACTATTGAGCTTTGGGAGGGAGTCAGACTGTACCCAAGGTCACCAATGGGTGTGTAAAAACACAGAGCAGCTCTTCCTTGGCCTGGTGTATATTCATCTCCACCATTAAATGTAGTGACAACACATTACATCTGGCTGAGCTGCCTTTTTAACAGGAACTCTGCACTGAAGGAGTGCTGAAAACAAAAGATAAAACCTTGCAATTGCTCATCGATTAGAAAGGAGTAGAGGCTTTAAAGTGGCCTTTAGAAATGAATAAACATCTCCCCAGTTCAGGCCCCACAGCAACAGTCACTTGATTTATCCTGTAAGGGGAAAATATATTTATTCAGCAATATATATCCTATTTATTCCAAAGTAAAAGGGATGCATTCAAAGACTTGTACGTTACACTCAAGACCATCTCAAAGAGTAAATTCTTAATTGCTCTGCATTGTTCTGCATGTTCAGAAAAACAATAGCAAATGGCTTAAGCAGAGCAATAAAAGCAGGCAGTGAGTGCTGATGGACAGTCCCACCAGGGGTTCACAGGAGCTGTGGCATGACCTGACCACACACTGGTTGTACAGGATGGAACACCCAGTGCCAGCAGCAGGACCAGAAAGTGCACAGCTGCTGCACTTTTGGTTATTCACCACAATCAGAGCTATAGGCTCTTGTCCAGATGCCAGACTGAATGGAACAGCTGCAGAAGGACATTGTGTAATACACAGAAGAAGAATTCACCACTGCAGAGACCAGCAGGAGAACTGACAAGTCAACATAAAGCCCTGGAAAGAGCCAGGTCTCAGCAATCAGCCCTTCCAAGCACCTGGGATGGCTGGATGTAAAAGAAGCAGCAGCATTGAAGACGGGATTGCACAGAATGCAGGACAGAATGCACTGATGGGAACTGATTTACAACCCTTGCTACAGAGGCTGTAGCCCTGATGCAGCACTGATGCAAATCAGTGAACTGCACATGCTCTCTTGTCGTGCAGTCCTTTAATGGACAGCTAGGGAACAGGACCAGACAGACCGAAATCTACAAGCCTGCCACACAGAGAGAAAAAGCTGCTATAGCTCAAAGAGAAGGAGGTTCTTTAATCTGGGGCTGAGAAACTGAGGAAGGAGGGGCCTTTGGGGCTGTCAGCAACTGATAAAGAAAGTACTTGCAGGGTCTCAGATTTATGCCACACTTGCACAAACTGTTTGTGCAACAATAAGTGTTAAATGTTACACATGGTAAGGGAGGCATAAATCTCTGTGCTGCACCAATTCCTAAGTGAATCATTGCTTGCAAGGATTGCAAGAGGTTAGAACAGTCTATTAGAGAAGGGGGTCTACCATGTGAAGCTGAAACCAAAACGACAGGAAACATGATGCAAGGAAATTCAGACAGAAACTGAAACCACAACTCACTAAATTGCCACAGTTCGACAAACAGATAAAGAGCAAAGAACAGTGAGAAACACAAGCAGGAAGAGTTGAAAGTTGAAGGAATTCTGTTACTGATATGCCTTGTCCCTTTTATGCTTTCCAGTTGAAGTTATTTTCATTGTATCAATAAAATACAACAACCGGGCATAGAAAACAGATTTATAAAAAGGCAGCATAATAAGATGAGAAAAAGTGGATAGATGGGTTTTCCGCTAGTTTTTAGTTAGCATGTAAAGTATTTATTCATCTATGCAATGCAAAATGAAGCAGCACAAATTAATTTAAGAGAATACTAGATAAATACCCTCCCAAATCATGTGCAGTAAAATGAAAAAGAAATTGCGAGACATGTTTTTGGCAGACAATTTATAATACATTTATTCTAAATCGAGTCATAGTTAGGAAAGCTCTGACTTTCAATACATGTACTCTACTGTTTCCAGAACTACATGATGCATAGTGAGTATAGATAAGAACACTTTACAATATTTTTCTTTCCTTGAAGCACCACTCAAACCCCCCCTGCTCACAGGCCTCTTTTCTGCTAGTGATTCCAAGAATCACATAGTGGCTGAGGTTGCGAGAACTCCTGAGATGAACTGGTCCAACCTCTTGCCTTGCAAGGACACCTGGAGCAGACTGCCACATTCAGGTGGCTTTTGAGTATCTCCAAGGCTGGAGATTCCAGCTGCTGTCTGGGCAGCCTGTTCCAGTGCTCAGTCACCCTCACAGTGCTTCCCTGTGTCCAGCCAGAGCCTCTTGTGTTCCTATCCATACCCACTGCCCCTTTTCCTGGCAGGGGCCTCTCTCTCCTTTGCACCCTCCAGATCACAGCTCTCCCAGCCTGTCCTCATGTAAGCGTCCTCAGTCCCTTATCCATCTCAATGGCCCTTTGCCGGACCCTGGAGCAGCTCCTTATTTCTCCTGTACTGGGGAGCCCAGAACTGGACACAGTACAGCAGCACTCCAGACTCCATGCAGATCAACACCGACAGGGATTCTCTCCTCTCACAAGCCTTAGCAAAACAGGTACAATCTGACTAAAATATAACACAGGAAATGTTTATGGTACAGAAATGCAGGAACTGCCTAAAAGTATTTTTTTTCTTTTTCATTCATAGAGGATGCAGAAACATTTTCAACAACAAGTACAGTAACATAATTAACAGGAAGATCAACAGTAGTTCAGGACATATGTTCTTTGTGTATGTAGTTTCTTGCCTAAAACTCAGAAAGATTCCCAAGGGTACAGAGTTCCCCTCAATTCCATTTTTTTGGCTGACGTTTTTTCCCCCAAAGCTGACAATAGGGCCATTTCCCTTTCTGCATACAAAACTTCAAACTCTTTAGAAGAGAAACAGGAGTTGTATTTTAACTCCTCCCTCCATTTGTGTAGCAGCTTGCTCCACAGGGAGCTGCTTCTCAAGCAGTTTGCTGCATTTGCTCCCTTATAAGGAAGTTTTCCAGACACTTGAAGGAAAACACTGCTTAATTCTCTGGCAGATTTCAGATTTAAAATCCAACATTCAGCTGGATTGGCTAGAAGGGCTCCTGTCACCTCATCTTTCACCGACCAAGAACAAGCCACAATACAGGTGGAGAAGAGAAGGCAACAGAAGAACTATTTTTCTTCTACAAAATGGTGCAAAGATTTGCTGACGTCCCAAACGGTGCCCAGCTTGGTCATTTAGTGCCATATTCCCCTGGCAGTTGTCTAACTAGGTTAAGTCACTCTCAAGTAATACAGCTTGAATTTACAACTTTTGTGCTCTTTGGCTAGGACAGGCATCCAAGAAGACCTGCATTTGAGTGCTTGTTTGGGTGCCAGACTGTGCCAGCCTACAGGGAGAAGCAGAAACAGATGGGCTGGTGATCAGATAAGCATTATTGCTGGAGTAAAAGCTTGTCTGCCAGAAAATCAGATTTGTAAAACTGAGTAAGAGAAATAATGCCTTACAAGAGACAACTCCGCCATTTGTTCCCATCTACAATCACAAGAGAAGCACGTTATACAAACGGATTCATTGCTCTAACTAAAGTGGTTTTCCAACTTTTCTTCACATCATTTTTTTCTTTTAATTCCTGTTTCTCTCTACAGGACATTTTCCAGGATAACAAATCTTTTTCGAATAGTGATGCCCAAAACCGGACAGTCTATTCCTACTGAGGTCACAGTACTACTGACTGGAATTCTGCCATTTTATAAACACTGCAGAAGGTAATGCATTGTAGAAATGCATTTTTCTTTTTTGAAAGAGCATTGTGGGGGTGGTGTTGTTAAAATTATGCTCACTTTGCTCAGATCACTAACCTGCCAGCCCATTTTTTTGATACACTGCATCCTGCACTTGCAAATTTTTTCTCAGTTCTTAGGACTTGAGTGTGTGAATTTCCTTCTGCTCACTTTGACTCTAGTAATTTCTCTAATATACTGAGTACTGTTGAAAAAGGTACTTCATAACAAAGGTACTTCCTAGCATCTGCAACTGTCTTCACCTCAATGTTTCTTACCATTCTCACCAATTTTCTGTGTTCAGGAGTACTTTGACTAAGAGTTCAGTGCACTTACACAAGTAGAAAAGGGCTAACACAAACTGGACTATGTAAAAGTCTTTATCAAAATAAAGACAGGTTCCAGCTGATACTTTTCTCTGACTTACAAAAACAGACGCTCATAGGAAGATTTGCTTTTACCAAATCCACAGTGGTTGCCTCTGAGCATGTATTAAATTCTAGGCACTTATAGACTGATTGTCTGCCACTGTGTTCTGGCATCTCTCCATGCAGAAAAATTGTGTCCTGAAGCTACACACATTGGTCTAAATTTCCACATTCTCCTTAAGAAAACTGGGGCATATTTTCAAAGCCCTAACACCACCAAAGCACTCAGTAACAGCCCTAAAAATTTGTCAGCTGTCCTATGAGTATTTTAGATAATTTTGAGCCAGTGATAACATAAATACGTCTACAATAACCAACATTCTTTACTATGTTCTTGGCCTGGGCCCATGACTGAAAGCTCACAGCTGTGATCAGCACTTCCAAAAATTAACCATCTTTAACAAAGACTTAGCAGTGTATTTAGATTTTCTGGTGATAAATAGCTATCAAACACCAATAGCAAGCTATGGTTTCTATATTTCTCTTTCACCAGGCATACTTGCCTCTGCTGCAGTCTTACTTCTTTTTTCCTAGATCCATTTTCAGCATTCTGTGTTAATTTTTTCTTCATTTTAAATTTTCTAATAACTTGCAAATTACCCACATTCAGATTACTAATCAAAAAATGTGTCTTCAACCTCTCTGACCACAGCCTGCACAGTCTTAAGCTGCACCAAGGGAAATATAGGTTGGATAGTTGGAAAAAGTTTTTTTACAGAAAAGGTGATAAAGTATTGGAATGGTCTGCCTGGGAAGGTGGTGGAGTCACCATCCCTGGATGTGTTTAAAAAAAGACTGGATGCGGCACTCAGTGCCATGGTTTAGTTGAGGTGTTAGGGCTGGGTTGGACTCAGTGATCTTGGAGATCTCTTCCAACCTTGTGATTCTGTGATCTATGTTGACTTAAGCTGATGCTGACACCAAAGCCTTGCACACTAAAGACATTGTGTAAGTCGACCTAACACCTTACTGGTAGGGAAATGCTCTTCTTATTTTCAGTTGCATTTGCTTGCTCTGGCTCTTATGCCAGCTTTGGTACTCATCTGATCCCTCAAATGAGCTGATTCACCTTTTCAAACCAGCGGAAAATAGGTCTACTGTTGTTTGGGGTTTCAATGGACTACTTTTCCTGTAGGGACAGATAAAACCAGCCCATTTCACCTAATTGCAACCTTATGTTGGTGTACATCATTTTATAGCAATCTAAATTGAGGCTGGGTGTTCTTCAAAACAGAGTTTTTGAGGGCAAAAGAACAGACTGTCCCTATGTGCTGAAAGAGGAGCCGACGAGGCAAAT
>VXBB01016097.1:3064-17671 GCA_013399915.1 Illadopsis cleaveri | reverse complement strand
GCAACAAAGCTGGTGAAGGGCTTGGAAAACAAGCCATATGAAGAACGTCTGAGGGAGCTGGGGTTGTTTAGCCTGGAGAAAAGGAGACTCAGAGGTGACCTTATCACTCTCTATAACTTCCTGAAGGGTAGTTGTAGACAGATGGGAGTTGGTCTCTTTTTCCAGGAAGCAAATGACAGAACAAGACGACACAGTCTTAAGCTGCGTCAGGGGAAATATAGGTTGGATATTAGGAAGAAGTTTTTCATTGAAAGAGTGATTAAATACTGGAATAGTCTGCCCAGGGAGGTGGTGGAGTCACCATCCCTGGATGTGTTTAAACAGAGACTGGATGTGGCACTTGATACCATGATCTAGTTGAGGTGTTAGGACTGGGTTGGACTCGATGATCTTGAAGGTCTCTTCCAACCTACACGTTCTGTGATTCTGTTATTAATCCCTTCATCCCCACCTACACAACAGTCATTAACAGCCATGCAAATGCATGGTGAGCCAGACAGGGCTTTCTTTCTTTTTCTAAGGTTGCTCCTTGCTGGGCCATCTCACTGAAATTGGCAGTTGCACAGGAAATTGAGCTCAGCCAAAAGAGGACTGGACCTGCACTTCCTCCATATCACCCCTGTGAGCACCCTGTAGTGTAAATAGGTGCCCAGCAGTACCTGGCTGCCCCTTCACTGAGACAGGGAGATGCTAAATCAGTAAGTGCTAATTAACTAGGGGGTCATAACCCATTTTATTCCTGCTCACTAAAACTTCACTTCAGACATGTAGAAACACCTCTGGATTCTACACTGACTGCAGGACGTGCCCTCACTGGTATCTCTGAGCAGAGAAGCAGCAAATCCCTTTCATACAAGTCACTGATCCTAAAAAACGTTTATGGTATTCACCTTAAGCTAATCACCACCTTATGACAATTATACATCATATCTTAAACCCAGTCCTATTCTCATTAATTCATGCAGAATAACTGGCTTTATCTGGTTTCCTCACAAGCCAGATAAAAAGACTTAGCCCCTTCCACATTAATCACAAAGGAGAAATTTAAAACTATTTACTTACCGAAGGATTTCCTTCCTAGTGAAGAACGTGCAATCCTGTTAAAGAAACAAAATGTGTCATTGTACTACAGAAATATTGAGAACAACTGCAATGATATGTTTCTCACCCTTTTGGAAGGAAACTCAGACCTGATAGAAAAACATTAAAGATGCCATTTGGGTGCCATCTACTTTTGACTCAGAAAGCAATATACACTATAACAGAAATATTCCAAGGACAGGCCTATGAGTAAAAAGAAAGATATTGGTAATATGATAGCTCAGGAGGAAAAAAAACCACATTGCTGAGATACTTCTCCAATGTGCAATGACAGACCAGAAACAAAATTAAATCCAAAATAGAAGAGTACTATGCCAAAAGTATTCAATAGATGAATATGGAAAACTATAAAGAACAAACAGATGACAAAAACTGTCTTCTAACTTGAAGTATCCCCCTGCTGGAGACAACTGGTTTAATAATAAAATTATGTGATTATTTATTAGTTATTAACCCTTTTTGCTAACAATCAGTTTGCACTGTGGTTACTTTGATGAAGGCTGCAAATTCCTCTATTTTAGGAGCATGGTTAAATGGACAGCTCCTGTTCTAAACAGCAGAAAACCATTCAGCTCTCCCTGTGGTATCACAGAACTAGAAATAACTTACTGAAATGCAAAAGTAGAGCTTGCTAAACTTGAGAGAAGAGCATACAAGCATTTGTTTGCATTCTAAATGGCTCTGTGATGTAACTGAATTGGCATTGGTTTAATTCACTTCATGAACACCCGTGTTATACTAGAATTCAAACACTTCACCAAAGAACCAGAATATGAGCAGTGAAAGAGTTTGCATTTTATGTATTTCTATGTCATCACAGAAAAGGTTATAATTTCAGGTGCTGTGAGGAAACAATAATCAGTCCCATCCCACTCAAAAATAATCCCCTAATCTCTACTCTTAACTAGTATGTGTTTAGGAGAACACCATTCATCAATTCAGAGAATACACAACTCAATTTTAAAGGCAGCTCCTGAGGGTGTATATATAGGGAACAACCACCAATACAGAAAATTCTTCCTGATTACCCACCTCTCTCACAGGCTCATGTGATATGGCAGGGCATTTGCCTAACAGTTCAGCTCTTTGTAGTTCTCCCCTTTAATGTAAAGATATTTAGAATATATTATCTTTGAAAATGAGCTTGTGCCAAGATAACAGTATCAGACTTGGTAAGTCATACTTAAAGAGTACATACAACTACTTTGACTCTCGTCAGTCAAAGTCCTGCTCTTCAGTCAGCCAGTGAAAAAGTATTTCCTTCTCAAGCTGAGATTCACTGGGGCTAAATGCCTGCTTCTTCCAAGGAGGGGAGAAGCAAAGGAACCCCACTGGCAGACGCAAACAGCCTGTCTCAGGTGTCCAGGACGCGATCAGTACCACAGGTATTAATTATTGAGCTGCCTTGCTCTCCTCCATACAAAGTGCCCGGAGCAGCAGCTCTTCCTTCAGTGGATTTTGCAGTTACAAGACCCAGGAGGAAGCACCTTGAGAGCTGCTGACACTGATGTCACATTGTCTGCAACTGCACAAACTGACATCGGAGCCAGCTGGTCAAGTCTTCCTTAATTCCACACAATCAACACACTCAAATTGTCACTTAAGGATGCTTCATTTACTAAGAAAGGGCAGGTATAATCTCACAAAAAATTGTAACGCCCTCAGCAGCAATCATCTGTAATTATACAGGCTGGGGAAAACAGCAGCCACTTAACTAGAAAGCTCATAAGGAAGCAATATACAAATGGAGACAAAGATTAAAAGGAAAAGTTGCAGAAGTCCTGCAAAAATGCTTTTGGAAGACAAAGTAGGAGGTCAGATAATAAACCTTTTTTGCTGACAGTCACACTCACAAAACCGCACATTTTTTTTATTTTATTCTGAGTTGCTTCATGACATTAACAACAAACATTGCTGCCTGTCTGTTTTTTAATCAACAAAATTTTTACCAATGTAATCTAAACCCCACTAATACTGAAAACCTCTATAGCAGAAGTAGTTGCAACTATCTGCCTGACCACCATTACCGACAGCTCTATTTCAATTACACCTGCCAATTGCAGGTGTCCCCTTCAGGGATGAAGGGCATCAAAAAATTTAAGAATCCTCTCATTCTTAAGAGAGATCTTAAAGCTACTCAGGGTCAAAGCACCACAAACTCACTGTCACCTGGCCTATATTTTTGATCCAGCCAGATGATACCACCTATGAAACAATTGACCATTAAAAAGCCTGTCTGGTGTCAAATGGCAAATGCAAAACCACAGCTCCATGTGACCTCTCATAGGGATGTCCAGCCATCCCTCTTGCTTCTCCCACGTTCTTATTTCCGCCTGTTCCTTTATGCAGATTTTACCTTCATGAGCAGAAAAACTGCATCAGAGAACCCTGAAAGAAGGAACTAATGTGTTTGTAAATGAACCTAGCAATAATGGATGCATTTCCAGCTTGGATCATTTCCTTTTAGTGACTTAGAATGTAGCTTTGGCAGTGCTGGTACAAGGGATGAAGGTGAAACAAGTATCTATTCATGGCACAAAAGAGGTGCAGGACTGACTCCTTTTTCCTTTTTTTTTTTGAAAGCACAGCCCTCAGCTGGATTAAAATCATGATGGAAAAAAGGTCTAAATAACATTATTACATTTTATAGTTGCTGGAACTTCAGCAATTTAATTCAAGACATTTGTCCAAAGAAACACAGAGGTGAATCATCCAATTTTCTTCTGGCTACTTCATTCATACAGAAAAATATACAATGAAGGACAATAAATAGCAAATTAACATGTTACATTCACTCTCTCCTAAGGAAAGATGAAGTGAGCTCTGGAAAGCATTTGTCATTTATGCACATGATAACTTTGACTTTTCTGCAAGCCAGAGGCATCATGGAACACATCTGCTATTTTGTGGACTGTATTTGAGTTTACTAAGAGCATAAAAAGCAACCTGTCTGTTCTGTCTGAACACTAAAATGACTGAGAGTCCTACTAGAAATGCAGAAACTAAATACTGAACAAATAAACATTACCAGAGTTTTCATAATTCTTATCAGTTCAACATTACTGGCAAGAATTGATCCTGGGAATTATTGCCTTTATTTTTAGTGCTATACAATGGTCTGAAAGATTTCTGCTAAAAGCAGGCCCTTGGGGTTTTAGCTTTAGAACAGAGGCTTTGCCTTGACAGGTCACCTATTCCAGTCCCTGAGAAGAAAGACGCACCTGTTCCAAGATCAATTCTCCCACTCAGTCTGTCCTTGTGCCCTTAATAATCACGTTAATTAGAAGTCCAACATGAGGTCACTGATGGTTGTTTGGAGGTAGGATACCACTAAAACAAATCTGCAATTATCTACTTAAGATCTTGTAACAAAGTGAATAAAACCAAGCATATAGAAAATAAATTTCCCATGAGATCATGACCTTTTATAATGGGACTTCAGTCTCAAATTTAGCATTTAGATGGTCTAACTGCTTCTTAAAATACTTTGCAGAGAGAAGAGGCAGACAGCTGGTGTATTTAGGTTCCGCAGGTAGCTTGGCTCATGGCTGGTAATTGGACTTTCTGCAAGTCACTCAACACTGCTTGTAAAGCACAATTAACAGTCTCTCCTCTTAAAACTTATTTTTATAGCAGAGCAGTATGCACATGCTGTTTTATTCTTTTATTTCCTATGTCAGATGAATGCAGAATGATAGAACAGACTGAAATATGGTGGTCCACTACCCTGCCCACTCGTCTGCAAGACTTGACTGCAAACCCCTTGGTTGGTTCTTCTTTGTATTGAGTTCTACAGTGACTTGAACAAAACAAAAAAGGAGAGGGAGATGCTCTGACAATGCTGCTACTTAACTGGCTGTAGAGTGTCCATCCAGCACACCAGGAGGTGTGGCTCCACTCAGCCCAGTGTCAGCTGTTCTGGGGATGGATTGCCAGTTTCCGAGGCCATCACACAGCTTATGAATGGCAGCAGAGTCCAGTGAATGGGAGGTTACCAATCACTGCTCCCAGAAACAAGTACTGTGCATTAAGCATAGCTCTGAAATAAAGCTAATTTCATGGCGGTATGCAAAACACTCCTCTACAGAACAAAAACTGAAGAAACGAACAACAGAATGAAAGAATAGAAATACTCAAATATGCTGTGAAACAGTGTTTCTGAAAGCCATTAAATGCATATTTCTCTTCTAAGACAACACATGCATATTCTGCTTTGTATATGTATAATTTCATAAGGTCAGGTTTACTTTGATCCTTCAACAGCTTCATTGAAAACTTTTATAAATAAGAAAATAATATAAATCAGTCTTACAGAATCACTGCAAATTAAAAAAAAAAAAACAAACCACAAAATAACAGCCTCAAACAAAAGCCAGCAAACTACAGATAATGCAGATACTGTAAATCATATAGCTATCTGAGAGAGCAGCTCTTAAAAAATGTTAACTGTTGGATGCCACAGCACTCTAAAAGGTAATATTTCAAGCAAATTACTTCAGAGGTTTCCTTTTTAAAATCACAAATGATGTTTTGTACTGTGCCAAAGTACAAAATGTGTGCAAGAGCATTTAAACAAAACACCACCAAAACATCATCCTGTGAAGCAATCAAAAATCTGGTACCAGAAGCAAATGAACGTTTATATAAGATCTATTATTAACTCTGTTCTGGTAATGTTTTACAAACGCAATACTTTTATACTACATTCCACACAAGTAAGACTGGCATAGAGTTGTGCAAGACTAAGTCTGCAAGATATTTATGTATCTTCATCACTGTTAGTGTATAAAGTGTTAACAGAGTCAATGAGTTAAAAATGCTGTTTGCATCAGAACACCAATGAAAATTTTACCATAGAGCTCACCCTTACCTGTCATCATATATACTTTACAATTACACCCCACTGAGTTTCAAAAGCAAAAAATCTTAAGAACTGGTTTATGTATTCATACAGGAACAGGGGAGTAAAAACAAGTCAGACATTAGCAAGGATTGAAAAGAAAAAAACTGCCAACAAAAGTAATTTTGTTCAATCTACAGATGCACCAAAAGGTAACATGAAACCAGAACTTGACCAAAGGATATTTCCACAAAAAACTTGCTCCATTATATGCTACTTTTACTTGAACAATAACAGCAATACTGTATCAAATGGAAAATACTTTTTACAGAAGATCCTGGGGAACCTATGAATACACTTCTTGTATTCTTGCAAAGGGTTAATTTTCCAAGACCCTGAATGAAACAAAGCATGGCTTTTTAAAAGACAGCTTGATGAACCTGTTTTACTTTACAAATGGTGTTTCTTGACAGATCAGAACATAACTTGTTTAATCTGTTTTTGCATAATTCTCATGAAACATGGTTGAATCACACTTTGACTTCAATTTTGATAAAAGGAAAAAAGTGAGCTTTGTAACAGAGAAGTTCTTGTGTAAAAGAAGAAAGCAATTACTTCATCATACTATATTGTATTGCAATATTGCCTATAAGACTGACAGGATAAACAGCAGTTTGTTTTGAGACTGCATTAAATAATGTAAAGTAAATAATGAACTAATAATGAAATAAAATAATAATGATAATAGAATAATAATAAAAATGAAATAATAACCACTAATGAACAAATACAAATGGCTTGCAATAAAACCAGTAATATGCCTTATAATCTCTAAATTCTAGAAGGGAAATTAAAAAAACTCAAAACAAACCAAAAAAGAAGAATCACTGAATTAGTATTGAATTCAGATCTCTCAATTCAAGTAATCCCAGAAAAGGGAATGAATTGACTGAACAGTGCAGGAGTTTCTCCCCAGCCCAAGTATAGTTTCTCTGCATCTCCTACTCAATACAGTTGTTTTACAGTGAGAAATGCTGTGCATCAAGGTGAATAAATGTCTTTGATGTGGCTTTACTGCATACCTGTATTTTCCATTGCTTCAAGCATCTGTGCACAGCATCACTCAAACACCCAAAAATTTCAGTCCATTTTCTTTTCCAGTATGAGACTTGACCTCCAAAATCTGTAGGCAGCTTTTAAAACCTTAATTTTAAAATGTTCTTTTATTGCTACAAAACTCATCTTTCTTGCCTATCAATACTTACCTTTCCCTCACCAGACTTTGGTTAGATTTCACATTTTTATATTAAAAAACCCTCAACAACCAACCCCCCCGCAAAAAAACCCTCAAAAACACAACCAGAATTCTAAGGGCATAAGAATCATAAATGCCCAGTAAAGTTCCTTTTCTTACAAGGCCAATATTTTAAATGACATGAATCTCTATGAGCAACCCAGTGCTAGCAAAAGCCTAATTTGCAAAACATTTCACTAATCTTACGAAAATGTAAAGACGTGACAACAAGAAGACTATCATAATAACTGGTGATTATGTGATATGGTGATATGATCTTAACAGCAGGTGTTACAACAAGGCGTTAGACTGGAAAGCTGCAAATCTCTTTTCTTTACTTTGTCTCTACCTACTTGAATTAAAAAAAAAAAAATAGGTGAATGGTTTAGGATTATCAAGTTCTATTACAGGTCTCTTGTACAAACATTTTCAACTGGTTAACCATCACCAGACTTAATTAGGAGCGTTTAAAAAAATTGTCCATTGAAAACACTGAGGTCATCCTGTGGGTGACCACATTTACAACTCTAATTTAAAGTTAAAAGTTCTGCTAAAAAGTGGCTCTTCAATATGACAATTTACATGCAAAAAAGGTGCATGCATAGGCTTTTCAGAAAGTTTAAGATAAATCAAACTATTAGATTTATTTTATCTCATTAATATCACACTAATGATCTGAGATTTACGTATGCTAGCTCTTCAAGCAGCTGATTTTTCTGCAGCTTAATCTTCGTTCTCTAAAGCCAAAGCCACTTGCATAGGTTTTACCATACTTTAAGCACATGAACTTCTCAGTTTTTCATCTCATAGTGTCTTTTATGGAACAAGCATGTAAAACACAATTAATTTTTTAAAAATTATAAAAATTTTCCTCCTGAAACAATATGAGGTGCTATAAGCTCAAAGCAATTTGTACGAAAGACAGAAATAATAGAAGTTACAATCAGACAATACACTGTCCAGAAATATATGTCAATAAAGAAATGAGAAGTCTAACCATAAGGTGAGTGAGGTTTTTGAACAGTCTTCCAATAGGAACTGGGAGAAAGTAAAAAAAAAGAACCACCAAGGTATAGTTTACAAAAAAGATCAACACTTTTGCTTCTGAATGCTGATACTTGGAACACTGTACCCTGGACTACTGTTGTAAGGAGTACAGTACTAACTCACAGACACATAAATTCACAAGAGACTGCTTTAGGAAAAAATAAGACTCAATGATCGATTTATAAAAGCAATTTATATGTAGATGCCTTCCTGGTCACTGGGGTACAGATATGCACAACAGACTGTTGCAAAGTGGAGTGTGGTACAGAGTGTTTTACTTTGGCCCACAGTTTAGAAGCCCTGGTAACTCAGCTGCTGGCTCAAGACTGCACTAAAAAAATTATGGAAATATTGCCCCATTCTTCCCTTTTCTATTCTGAAGAAATTCCACAAAGGAGAAGGAGGCAGGTGAGATGGCAAACTCCAAGTCAAACAGCTCCACTTGTATTATACAAAATGCTTTCTCTCCCAGGATGCCGTGGTGAGGCAAGAGCTCTCTGTGTGGGTGGCTCCAGCAATCAGCTCAGGATCTTTTTGTTTAAGAGAATCAAGAGGGATGCAAAACTAATGGATCAGAGGCAAATCACCATCAAAATAACATCTTTATCTGATTATTTACAGCATGAGGCTAACGCTCCTTCCTGGCAAATTCTGCAGGTCAGTTATAGTCCTGGAACCTGTTACTTTATAGTACTGGTATGTTATGCCAAACATAACAAGTGCTATTACTAGTCAAAAATTGTCTAGCTCTACACTAATGAACTGCAAGTCTGCCTGTAACAGAGACATCCCAAAGGCGACTCAAACCACTGGGCCCAACTCCTGCCAGGCTTTGAGATCAATTACCCAGCATTATGAAAGGCAGGGGCCGCAAAACCCATTAGAGAGAGGCAATTTCTACATGAAGAGCACTGAATTAGGGATGACATTTCAGCTCTTACATTTGCCAGTTTATGTCAAGAAGTTAACATTAATTACATTTGGATTTTGTTTTGTTTCACTGCAGTTGTGCTCTGTTCTGTGTTCACTTTTATTGTTAGTAAGAAGACAGACACGGGTGCTTCACAGATCTTTGATTTCTCTCTCGCCTATCCAGCAGAGACAGCAGGGATGTGAAAAAGCTTTTTTGGATCTTGGACTGCTAAGTCTAAGATCATTGACTTAGATTAATACATTACAGACTGCTGGTGAGAAGTGTGACAAAGTGGAAATTAAGAAGGTCCATTGTCACATTTCCTACAATGACAAAAAACCCGCTAGGTATTTATAAAAGCATTTAATTTATGCCTTACTTTCAGTGTGGGATAACAGTTGAAAGCATTTTAGCATATACACCTGGCCTCACTCTGTAGCTCAATATTTACACCTGTGACAGGTCCATGCCAGCAGTGACTTGAAATAAAACTAGTAACTAAAATAAGAGTTTCTACTTCAATGGGTTTAATCAAAGATCACAAAGGTAAAATGTTATTAAGTTACCCAGTCCCTTAAGGGTCTGTATCTGTCCCTTGGTTATCACAAGATAAACTAAATCTCGATTTCCTGTGCTGCTAATTCTATGTTTTTCATTTCATGTAGGAGAACAGAGCAATGCAGCCAACCCTGGCTGCCTCTCTTAATAAGTAGTCAGCTACCTCCTTCTTTAGCACACTTCTACTCAATGCTTTGCCTCACTGTATTTTCAGAAACTTGTTCAAGATGCCCACTGTGAAGACAACTTCGTGCAATCCATTTCAGTGATATTTGCAGTGTGCTGAAACACGACTAAAATCTGGGATTTTTTTTTACCCTCTTTAAAAGCAGTTGATGAAATGTTAAGTAAATAAAGAAGTACCAAGTTATCCCTGACATAAAATGCACACTTACTTATGACAAGCTAAGAAACTGCTTTCCAGGAGTGGATGCAAGCATAACGATACCTATTCTGGAATTACATTAATTATATTTCTGTGACTTGTCCTTAGGAAAAGTGATTTTAGACAAGATCTATTTTTTTTCCTTGCCACTCTATTATCAGCAAAGGCATCAAGGAGGGAAGGTGTTACACTTTTGTCAAGCTAGTCACAACCTTTATTCTGCTTCCCAGTTCAGACACTGAAGATGTGACCCTTCTCCCTCTATACAGACAGGGAATTAAATTAGTATATTCAACAACCTAGCCTTAGAATATTATTACAGCTGCTGGAAGAAACAGTAAAATACATACATGCAGGTTACAAGGGAAGTTTTCAATTATACTGGAAAAGAAAACACTCCTCAAACCAAACAAAAACCCAAGTCATAAGCATATGTAGATTACTCCCTTCCATCCCCTAATGCAAACCAAGATATCTTACCTGGTAGGCATCTAGCTGTTCATCAGTAAATATCGTTTGCTTATTACCCATCTTAAATGAGGAATTCTTCCTTTCTGCAAATGCATCCCATTAGAAGTAGCTGGATTCCTCTGTATTGTAGGCATTTAGAGCACGTATACTCCGTGAGTGTGCTGAAAAAATCCCAGAGCCCGCATTGAACTGGTTTGGACTGCACCTGCCCAGTGAGGAAGGCCACAGTCCGGGAAATCTTTGCAAAGGCTTGACTGGAGTGTGCCAGGAAGGAAAGCGTTAAAATCACAGGCAGGTGTGCAAAAACAGGGATACCAATCTGCCCCTTTTCAGGTGCTTTTCTAAGAGGCATACGGAGCTTTTATAACCCAAACCCCGAACAGCCGCTGCCAGCAGAATGCAGCTCCCCCTCGCCTCGGGGACTAACTCAAGGCTTTCCTCACGGCACCTCCAGGTTTTGGAGCAGCCCTGCGTCAGGCGGTGGCGCTCAGCAGCGCAGCCGTACTGCCTGGCGCCCCCGGCCAGCCTGGGAACAGGGGAGCGCACGGGCAGCGCACAAAGAGACCAGCCGGCTCTGCCAGCTGCCGGGCCGCGGGCTGCCCGTGGGGCGCGGCTGGGTGCAGCCTCACGGCGTGCTCAGGCCCCCACTCCAGCACCAGGGGCCGCGGGAGCTCCGCAGGAAATATTCTGCACCGTGCCTAGCGAGGATGTGACTTCAGGACCAAAAGTACCAAACTGCTGGGTACAGCAGTGAACGCAAGGACTCCTTCGCACATTAACTAAATTTGAAAAAAATCAGGAAGATTAAAGTAGTTACAGCTGCTAACCTGCCTCCTTGGGCTCAAGCAAGCACAGCTGGGAAGGAAAAACCGCTACCACAGCTAAAGCAGAAGCAGAAAGTGCCAGTAGAGGGCTCACGGGATGTTTTAGAGCACCACAACCCTACTGACGGGAAAATAAAAAAATAAAAGAGCATCTATAAGAAGCAGAGAGACAAAATCATATTATCTAACATCTGCAGAAGGATAAGCTCTTGTAACAACAGCAAGAAGAAAGGATGTGATGAGTGAGAAAAGATAGCAATGGGGAAGAAGGACCCATTATAAGCTTTCCATTCATGCACATAGGAACAGAACAGGATAAAATTCCCAACTTCCTTATTTGCAGTATGCCAATGGTCATTATTTCCTCATCAAGACAGCAAGTTCAATAAAAGCACTTGGAGAATTCTCTTGTGCTTTTTCCTACAGCTTCTCATTATCCTGGCCTGACAGCAGGATTGGATAATAGGAGTTCACTTCACCTTGGCATATAACAACAAAAACCAAACATTTAAAATAATAGTGAAAGCAAATATATTGTATACATAGCAAAAATATCCTATGAAGTGTGTTGGAGATGTAGTAGAAACATTCTACAAAGTGCTGATCCACAGATTTGTAAGAGATGGCTTATTCAAATTCTGACATTTAGAAATGCAGGTTTGATTAGCTGCAAACCAGCACTGCCCTGAGATACAAAAATTATAAGACACAGCCTGTACACAAAATAAATGCCTTGGGATGAGAATGTAGGCAACAAGGCTTATTAGCAATAAGCATACATCAGAACTGTAACATCAAGGACATGCATTCTAGCTATAGAGGATATTAATGCACAGTTTCAGAATAAGAGAGAAGGAAGAAGCTACAGTGGTAAGGAAAATATCAACTGAATGATTTACCATCAGACCAAGAGTGCAGCAAACATCTGTTCAAATATCACACACTTGTACTGACTGTTACATGGCCAAACCAATCTCTGTTTTCCTAGCCACTAGTGCTTTTTTGTTTTCTTTTCCTGGGTGTGTAGTGGCATTGGATTCCTATTATGTTACAAAAAGTTCTCCACAGGTAAGTCAGAACACTAAAAATAATTTAAAAAAATCTTCAAAATACAACATTTCAACTTTTTTTTTTTTTTTTTAATCAAAACCAACAATCTATAATGGCCCTTTGGGACTAATAACTTGCATTGTTCTGAAATTTCTTACCTGTCCTCAACTGTGAATGAGCTCCATCATTGGCTTTAGTGGTTATATGTATAATTAAGCATGGTTAATGTCTCTGATCTGGTGCTACTAAAATGCAAGAGATAACAGCTGCTCTCAATCAGACCAGGCCAATACTTAGACAAGTGATTTTCATGAAATGGTGTTCCATTCCAGCCACCTACTTTAAGCTGCCCATCTATGCAAATCAGATTAAATATAAATGGCCAAATTATCTCTAATGTCATTATACAGAAGTTAATTGACAGCAGGGGTGGATTTGGCTCTATATCTTTTAATCTTGTTATTCTGTATGCTTAACAGCACTCCTACAGTGAAAACTGACATTCCATCTCTTCATTTTTCACCTGCTTTTATAACCCTGGCTGCTTCCCCTGTACCCTAGGTGACACACACATCAGAAAGTCTCTATCTTTTGAATCAACAGAACAGCAGTAAAATAGCAACAGACCTTAATGGAAAGCATTAATGAGGTAAGGCTTACTTGTGGTTACAATGTAGGCCAGAAGATTTGGATATCACTGTTGAGGTTAACACTATACCAGCTAGCTCTTCTCAAGCATATCACAGTGGTAACTACATCTCAACGCACAATTATCGTGCTGTGCTACTTGGGTAAAATTTAAAGACAGTAAAATGAACAAAGTCTTTTTCACTCCTATTTGTTTGCATATGTCAAAGTTCAGATGATCTTCCAGCTTACTCTTCTGGACTTCTATCTGTTCATATTTATCAAAGATTAGTTTATTTGCCAGTTGGGTGACAAGCAAACTTACTCCCAGCATGTTGCTGTAACAAATCAATACTTTTCAATGTGCACTGCAAGAACTCAAGTACTACCAGTACCACCACATTTCACTGTATTTCAGCTTTTGTCAGCTTTTTGTTTGCCAGATCAAGTGGTTTTAAGCTATGAGAAATAGAAAACAAACATCTTGCACTGGCTTGCAAGATAAAGTTTAGTAAGGAGGACAGTATATGTAAAAGAGTCTTGCCATTTCACTGCCCATTGTACCCGAGACAATGGTTAAATAGCCCCTTCTTGTTGTGCTCTAGAAGTCTAAATGCCAGAGCAGGAAATACACTGTTACATACCCCAGTGCAGTATTTGACAGCAAGATTGCTGTCAGCTGCAATGGCCTCACTTGACCACAGCTGAGGAGTTTGTTACCACAACCACAGCTCAGGCAGTGGGACACACCAGGCTGGTAGCTCCACACAGCCTTTGGTGCAAGTTTCTCTGCTCTGAACTGTTGCAAACCCTGGCTGTCACAGCAGGTGACTGATCTGATTTATTAGAAGAGGCGTAAGTTTAATGACCTCTAACAGACAGGTCAGAGTACCTTAAATTGCCTCAGTAAATTATGCAGTGAGAATGCGATGGTAGTTAAAGTGTAAACTCTTACCGCTCACCAAAAGAGGATCAAGCTACTCTGAATAGACCACTTTACCGCAAGAGGAGCCACAGAGAGTTTTAACAAGCACGTTGCACAACTGCTGCTTTCACATGTTGGCTTGCTACAGCTTTTAATAGGGGAGAAAAGAAACGAAGAAATTTCACACCCATTACACCAAGTATTCCAACAACTTCTCTCTCCCACAGATGTTTCCTTGCACAATAACTGTTCATAAATATTCACTCTGTGCGCAAAAAGAACGGTTTTGATTCAGAGGGACTGCCTGTACATTTATTCTGTTGTTACCTTGCATGAGTCCTTAGGGCCCACTGCTACTGCAGGTGTAACTGTGATCACTACGTGCAATGGGAGAAGTTCTATCCTCCACTGATGCTGTAAAAATCCCCCCAGAGTTTTTGGGACTCATTTACTGGAAAGCTGTGAAAAAGGAGGTTCACTTTCTTGGTGAAATTTTAAAAGTTTAATAAAAAGACAATTAGGAGACAGAAATAAAACAAAGGGTTATGGCTGGGGGCGTGGCCTTGAGACAA
>VXBB01016095.1:40515-77704 GCA_013399915.1 Illadopsis cleaveri | reverse complement strand
ACAAGACTATGTGAGCCTTCTGTCAGGCTTTGAGAATTCTCTACAAAACCATTTCCCACAACAGCCCCACGCTGCTCTCAGTGGTCCTGCAGCACCAGGACTGCTCCAGCCAGAGTCAGAGGATTACATTCACATTTCTCCTGCCCTCTGCCCTCCAACTCCTTCCAAAGGCAAAGCAGATGATCAATTTCAATGCTGATGTATTAAAATACATGTAAATGTTGGTGAGTTTCCTGCCTGGAAGGGCTTTCCTTTGAGGAATTTTATCAGGAGTTACATGAGAAGCAGGCTCGGGTGATCAGTATGGTAAAGACGTACAAATTATTTACCTTCAACAAGTGTTATTTGGGCTTCCCTTGATAAGGCAGTAGGGTAAAAAGCCTTGAGATGCATTGCTTAAGCTGGGAATAAGTTTTTATCACAGAAACTATTTGACATGTACAACTCTTGGTTTGTTCACAAGACAACCACTTTCAACTTGACATGGTTAGAAATCAAGGAGCAAGGTTAAAAATGACGTTGTAACTCAAGGTTTTTGCGCCATAAATGCGACTGTAGTTATGCTAAATCAATGGAATATGGTAGCCTGAATTTACTGCTGAGTCACAGCACCAGCAGTTAATTCATGGATATTGCTCTACCTGGTTTAGAGGTAAAAGGGTTGTTAAGAACAACACTCTGGAGCAGTTCCCCCACGGCTGTCATTCATCTTCCATCCAGCCTGCCAGGCTTCTCAGTGTGTTGAAAGAGACTTTGATTTCAGCAATAAAAATAGGTAGCTCGAATTTTGCTTATTTTTGTTGCTGTGCAAGCACAGCTCCCCTGAAATGATTCTGTGGGTTTCAAAGCTATCAGCTTGGCAAACGTGTCTTAAACTTCATGAAAGAAGTGGAACTGAATTGCTTCTCAAAAAAACAGCGCTCACTTCATTTTTGACTTTTTATTACCATTTGTACAAAAGTCATTCATAATAATTACCGTTAATACACATGCAACCGGTTTTGCAAGCAATTCATATCTACGGCTGCCTTGCCTCTTGTTCCTTGGTAAGAATACCTCCCACAGGTGCCTATGAATTTGGAAACCATCCATCATTTGTGTCACTGGGTTAAGAAACATGAAAAAAAGCAGGAAGTCAGACACCACGTGAGCTCATCAACATCATGTGCCTTGACTGTGTTTTAAGTATGATATAAAACCCACCGCAAAGGGAGATCATTATGATAAATCATTTTAATTTTCTTTTTTTTTACTCAGACCTAAGTTGAAATGACTCATTTGAGTTATGCTGGGAAAAAAACAACTCTCTTTTCACAACTACCATCACTGTNTTTTTTTTTACTCAGACCTAAGTTGAAATTACTCATTTGAGTTACGCTGGGAAAAAAATAACTCTCTTTTCACAACTACCATCACTGTGGTTTTTGGAAGGGAGATTTTCCAGGTGGCTTGTGCAGATCAATGAGGTTTGTATGCACCTGGATGTTAAAAGAAGAAAAGGTTTATGCTTATCTGATGGTTTCCATTAAAATCTGGCTTTGGGTTTCTGTGCAGGCCTTGCCATGTTGATTCTTCAGGAATGGCTGAGAAAATTTCTCTCTGAAATTAACTTCATGTGAAAGATTACATGGCTCCACTGCTATGTGAAGTGAGGGTGACTGGATTATGCATTGGTTTGTTTCTGCTGGAAAACAGGTTTTTGTCAAAAGGAATTTACATTCTACAATTAAATATTTTTTGGCTGTCACCTTTAAATCCTTTTCCAGCAGGAAAATTTCAAATAAAGCAAATATTCTAATCTACTGTGCTTTTCAAAAGAACAGATTGCGGAGTGGAAGCAGAAGTGGAATGGAAACCAACTTTTTTAACATAAAAGTACAGGTACATGTTTTTTTACTTTATTTTCCTCAGAGGGTTAGAAAATAAATAGATGTATAATAAAATGAATTAAAGCAACACCAGTAGGGTTCCTGACGTGTTTCTTAAAAGAAAAATGAAATATTGTTTTGTGTAGAGCTGCATTTATAGATTTTTCTTTTTTGTTGTTGTTATGGTAATTTATTTTGAGAGTGAGAGGGGTTATTTGTATGGTTATGGCTTCTTACCAGGATTATGGCTCCCCATAAGATGGTACTGCTCCATCATACAGGGCTCTGAATTATTTCAATAGGTTTGATGTAACTTTGGGCAGGGAAAGTGGGAAGAGAAAACTTCAGCTGACTTTTTTTTCCCCTTTCAGCCCTCAGTTCCTGCTCACACATGTTTATAGCCACTTCCAAGGATGATAACTTCTTTGAAAGGGTTGCAATTTGAGCATTTTTATACACCCCAGGTGTATTGCATCTATATAACTCTTATTACCATATAACTCTTTCTAACTATAAAACTCCTTTAGGGAACATAATGTTGTTTGCATTAACTCAGGAGCTCAGAGCCAGTCAGCAGGATCTGGGGCACCTCATGCAGGGCACTGCACATGTCCACATCCTTTACTCCAGGATGAAGCAGGCCCATGAGCCCTTTTTATTCCTCATAATGGCCAAATAGATTATAAAAACATTTCTCCGCAGGAGTGGCTCTGGAGATAAGAAACGTTCATCAGGATTCAACGGGAGTGAATTTAATTTCAGCCAGCACTATCTCCAACTTTGCTGTTGTGCACCTGGTGCCTTCTCACGCTCAGCTTTGAGGGGAATAAAACAACAAAACTCCTGGCAATGGAAAAACCAATAGCAGGAGACAAGGGACCGAAATCTCCTCGCGCAGATGAATATTTATAGCAGCCACGTGAACATCTATTTTCTCAGATTACACCACAAGATGTGATAACAACACTGAAGGAAATTACTTTATGAATCTAATACTCATATATTTCCTGTAGTGATTTCATTCATCTAGGTTTGGTGGCGTTTTATGTGGGCGGTGAGCTCTGTTCCATCACTGCTCTTATTACAGCTAATAATCATCATCATTGTTATTGTAATTAATTGCCAATTTCCTCCTAAAAAATCTTCTGTGAAAACAACTGGGGAAAGATACAATAATAATAGAAATATGGAGGCATTTAGAAATTGCTTAAGCGATCAAACTGTCTAAGATCTCATGCTAAGGACTTCCTACAGCTAAAATATGTCTCTGATATAGTTAATGGCTTTCTGCTCAGCACCAAAGGGATGAGATTACACTCAAATTAGGAATTTGTGTCCTTCTTCAAAAGGGCACACAGCAAGACAGCCTGTCTCAAGAGCCTTGAAAGCCTCTCAAAGCTGCCCTGGTAGTGGAGACAGGATATGGCTGTGATGAAACAGAAGCTGATTTTGGGAGCACTGGACACAGATTTTGGTGGGTCTATCCACTCATCAGACTGCTAAAGATGAAGCAAAATGCAGACCCCTTCATCTGGGGTACAAAAGATGAAGAGACACAAAGGCAAAATTTAATGACTGAGATTGGTACCTTGGGCTATCTGGGATGCTCTGGGACATGAGAAAAATCTTCTGGAGTGGGCACAAACCACACAGGACCTATGGAACTCTGTGTCCTGCTGTCTAATTTGGGCATTTGAGACATCTCAGGCAGCACCTTGTCTCTCCTTTAAAGTCTCTGTGCCCTCCAGGGAGTTTTCTCTGATCAATATCACCTCAATCCATGGCACAGTCAGACCCATCTCTCTCCCAGAAGGACAAAGTCAGTGTCTGTAATCCCCATGCTCAACACAAGCAAAAAACACAGCACAGAGCATTAACCAAGGTCAAGCCATCTCCCATATTGGTCCCTGTTGTTTTTATCACTAGATAAACAAAATAAGTGATATCAACCAGAAATAATCTCTTTTAAAATATTATGATCAGAGATGTCTTTAAAGAGGTCTGGAGTCCACAGGCAGTCTAAAACTTTGATAAAATCAATGAGTTCTTCAAATACTCTCCTCGTAATTAAAAATGGCAATTAAGCCCCCTTTCCACCTAGAGACACCATGGGACTTGGGTTGTGTTTAACCTGATGCATCCCATGATAGAGCGGGAAGCTGCAGGGGAGCACAGGCAAGCACACTCCTGAAGTAGATGATCTCACTGCCAAGAAAAGAAAAAGTCTTGAAAGAATGAGACAGGGTCCCAAGGAAGTGATTTTGAGTTTAATACAGGAAGAAGCAGCAGGAATGGGCTCTGGTTATTGCCTGGCTGCCAGCAGGTCAGGCTGAGCAACCCAAATTAGATATCAGAGAGAAGTCATGGACAGAATCTGGGCCCCTCAAAAGGCTGCACTGAGCTCACCATGAAACTGCCAGGTGTATTTATGTTTTCAGACACAAGAAAAACACTGGTCACTGTTGGAATTCTGGAAACTGAGGATTTTGGGCTGTCTGTGCTAAAAGGCACTGATCCTCAAGCAGGCACTACATTTGACTTGAGGCCATGGAACAGGCTTCTGAAGTTGAGTGATGGCACCGGGGTTGTGGGTGTGTAGTTTGAATAGAAGTATGTGATCTCACAGGGTGAAAAACCTAAAATTTAAGGGTTTAGTATATAGTAATATATATGGGGCAATGTGGAGGATTTAAGGCATTGTCTAAGGCCTTCTTCTTCACCTTCTTCTTGGTTTCAGGTGGATTTTTCTGATTGGGTAAAAAAGGTCCACATTCTGGACCTTGTGTGGCCAATTATTAGGTTAAAAGTATAAGTAATATAGGTGTAATCTTGTTTTTGGATAGTTTATGCTTAAATAACCTCGGAAAGAGTTAGAGACATCTCCATTTTCTACCTTGCTAGTTAGAGCTCATGACTCTTGAGACTGTACTATAGATAAGAATTAAACACTGAGTCTGAACATGAAAACTGCGACTCCCCTGTATTAATCCCGGCTCTAACACGGAGAAAAGAAGATAAAAACCTCACAGGTCACCATTTCAGCACTTGGGAGAGTTGCCCCTGCCTAGGACAGGTCCCACTGTGTCCGTGTCTTTCTTTTTCCAGTAGTGCTTCAGACAGTGACCTGTCCCATCACCATCCTGTCTGGGTTCCAGTTTCACCCGTGACCTTCCCCAGCTGTCTTCCCTGTGTGCTCTGCGACAGGAGCACATTTCAGACGTGCTTGTGGGGAGACTGAATGGCCATGACTTTACTCCAGGAACACCCAGACACACCGCAGGATTTACAGCCCCATTTCCCCAGGTACCACGCAGATGGGTTTGAAGAGACAGTCCCTTTCCTGTGCTGGGTATAGATGAAGCAAAAAAAAAATAAAAAACCCACCCAAAAATAACCACCTAGGAAATTTATTATAGTTACTCAGCAGCAGAGTAAGGAAAAAAAAATGCCAGTCCCAAGCTTGGTGTTCTGCCCAGACCCTTTTACCATTTCTGTCTTTTAATACATTTAACTTTTGCTTTCACTGGCATTTTGTTGAAACAAACTTTATGGTCCTTAACATCAACGGCACTAAAATATGACAATTAATCACAGTCAGCTGCCAAGCTTCCACTGACTTCAAGCATTTAAGTCACAATTAGCAGACACAATATTTCAGGATCTCAGTTTAGTCGAAACATGGAAACACTGAACCAAATTTGATCTATGACATTGGCAGAGATGCAGTCGGCCCATTATTGTGCAGCTATATTCATCATAATTTATCTGGTCTCTATCAAACTCTGCTGTGTTCACCAGGCCATGAAGGGAAGGACTATAAGTAATCCTTGAATCTGCAGAGATGATGGCTAAAGCCTAGTTTGCCCAGCAAATTTTACTGTCCTGTTTCACACACGCACACACGCACATCCAGTAAAGTTCCTGAGAATAAGCACTTTAGGACAAAAAAGATCAATTTTTGCAGTAACAGGCTCCAGTAGTGCCAGACCAGCTGTACATTCAGCTCCCAAAGATGCTGCCAAAGCAGCAGCAAGCAGCTCCAGGGCAAGGAGGGGCTCACCCACAGCTTTCTTACGGGGGAGACATTGCTCTGTTATTTACACCATTCTTCACTAGCAGAGAAAACAGCCACTAAACACCAAAAAAAAGACAAGGAAAAAAAACTTTTAACTGTCAGGGAGAACCCTTTCTTCTCTTATCTCAGTCACTGCAAGGCCAATGTAGCATTTCAGAGAGGGGCTGCTAGGGGACAGAGAGGATATTTGGGAGAAGCCACTGGATGGTGGAGTAACTGCTGGGGGGAATCAAACCAGATCACCAGCAAACCAGATCTCCTTCAAAATCAGATGCAGGAGCAGCTGAAAGACTGGCACAGGTGAAGCTTCCAGACTGAAGGATACTACTGGAATTATAGAAGCTACACACTTAACATGGCAACCAAAAAAAAGGGATCTATGAACTGACTATTCTCATGAAGTACAACTCATGAAAAAAGAAATATATCCCCTCTCCTTCAAAAAAAAAGAAAAAAAAAAGTTTAATGGTTGAAAGGAGAGAATTGGAAATGCAAATTTAAAAAATGATTAAATAAAAAAACCTAGTTCATTGTCTGGTAGCCACTGATGAATAGCAGGGCAGAAGAAGAGAAAAAATTAACCCCAAAGCATCTGTGAGGATGTGCCCAGTGAGACTGAAGTGTTGCTTACAAACGAGCTGCACTTTAGGGCTCATCACTGCACTGCACAGAGTAGATCCTGCGGGGAAAATTTATCCACTTCCTCTCCCCATCCTCATGGGCTGAGCCGTGTCACTCCTCTGTCCATGAGGTGTGAGCAAGGCCATGGGCAAGAGGCAAAGCCAGGACTGCTGGGTCTCTCCTCCTCTCAGCAGCTTTGCTCCAGCCCAAAGAGGCAGCCCCAGCCAACCACCCCCACCCACGTGCACCCACCTCCTGAATGGAAAACAGATCACGAATCCAATACATCCACCCCTCCATATGGCAGCAGAGCTCCAGACTTTCACTTCTGGTGTGGGCCCGCCCTGCTCCTGTGCCAGGCTGAGCAGAAAGGTGTCTGCAGCCTGGGCCCTGTCTTGGGTTCAATGCAGGATGTGTTCCATTTCCCATCTGTTGAAAACAGCTGGGGAGGTGTTTCTTTCCTCGTGGCTCGGGGGGAAGGGGGCGGGTGCCTTCTGTTAATAGGCAGCTGTTAAACCAGGTGGGGCAGTGCTCTTTATCTCTTCCACCACCCATCCTCCCTCCAGGGGATATCTGCTGTTAATGGGCCATCGAGGCTCACTGCATGGCTGATACAATTCCTTCATCCCATTAGGAGATGCTCCACCCAGGGGGAGGAGCCAAGAAGTCGTACCTGGATAAACCCTGAGTCAGAACACCAGGACAGCCTGTTTGCACTGGATTCCCAGAGGAAGACCAGACCCATCTCACCACCACTGGACCCTTCTCCAGGATCATCTCTGCTCCAACAGAACCACATCTGTCACTGCAGGAGGACTTGATTGGGCTGCTACCAGCACCCTGACCAACAGGGTGTCAGGTCATATTCTGACTCTGTCAATGTTTCTAAATATTTTTGTTGTTGTTTGCTTGGAGTTTTTTTGTACTATTACATTTGTAAATTTTTTTAATATTCCTAGTAAAGAACTGTTATTCCTATTCCCACATCTTTGCCTGAAAGCCCCTTAATTTCAAAATTCTAATAATTTGGAGGGAGGACGTTTACATTCTCCATTCCAAGGGAAGCTCCAGCTTTCCCTTGCAGACACCTGTCTTTCCAAACCAAGACAGCCCAGACTGCTCCGTATCCATCAACACCCTTCTCCTCTGGCTCTGCCATCCCCTGCTGGGCATGAGCCATCTGGACTCTGATACCTTCCCAGCATTGATATGGATGTTTCTGACCTCTCAGAGTGACGGGTGCCTTGCCCAAGCTTCCACATGTCACCAAAATTACCTACTTTCCCCACTTGCCTGGGTGTGAAAGTCTTGCAAACTGGTTGCATAGAGCCTATTTCTGGCTTGGCACACATGTGCTAATCTCCATGGTGGAGTCTTTTAACCAATGGTGCTTAAAACGATATATAGGTTTCCAAGAGCCAAAGTCAACTCACATCACTGGGTTATTTTTGTATTACTATTCATGAAGTTCATTCAAAGCTCGATTCAAAGGGCATCTGTATACAGCTGGGAAAGAGCTGGGACCCCCACTGTAATAAATGAGTCATTTCTCAGTGGAGAAGGAAAAACTTACCATGTCAGCAGGAAGAATGAGCATGGCATGAGAGAAAAATAAAATGAGGTTAAGGGAATGGAAATACAAGGAAATTTTAGGGGAAAAAGAGAGGGCAAAATATCCAAGTGGAAAGAGTCTCAGATGGCATTGTGTAAGGAATTTCTTTCATGAAGCTTTTTGAAAGCTCCAGAGCTTCAGAATGAGAGAAAATCATTCAGTTTTTAAAACTGCTTTGCACCTCCCTTCTCACCCAGCTTATTTCTCAAACTGGGTGTCCAGGTGCAGAAGAGGTGGTGCAAGGATTCCCAAAGGGAATCAGCCCCTATGGACATTGATCCATGAATAAACTTACCAAGTCGGGGCATTATTTTCTAGAAGGTGCTTGGCTCAGAGCAGACTGGATGGCAGGTGAAGGCTGGTTCACCAGCCTACTACCACTGTCCTCCAAGGAGAGAGCAAGTATCCAGGCAGGAGCATTCCCAGTACTAGGGAAAGCAGGCAGGAACATTTTCATACTCTCACTGCATTGTCCATAACAAATTTTTGGTCCTTAAGGACAAAATTTTCTCTTGCACTGGGCAATATCAGCCTTTCCTGAACTCTCTGGAAGTTTTGCCTGATGTTTTGTTAGAAAAGTACAAAGTGGCCTTAACTTTGTGTGAGCTGAATCAGAGCTGGGATACATCAGTGCCTCTGCAGGAGAATTTGGGGGGATATCTGTTCTACAGGGGTGCCAAATCAGAGCCAGCCCTAACAGCTCCAAGGATGCAGGTTGGCAACCTGCCCAGCTGGCACTCTCACACTGCTGCTCACAGAAGGAAAGATTTCTTCCCAGGACAGACCAAAGCTTCCTAACTCAGATGCCAAAGGTTTATCTGCCTCTCAGGCAGGGCTCAGCTGCAGGTGGTTCAGTTACATTAAAATAACAAGGGGTTAAAACTGCCACTGGCTCCAAGCCTGTTAAAAAATATTCTTGGGTTCACCTATAGCAACCTTAGCAGCTGGCTTCTTCCCCTCTACCTGTCCCCAACCCAGGCAACTCTACCACTTCTCCTGATGTCCCTTCCCATGTGATGACTGTACTTTTGGTAAAAGTGTCAGTTCTTTTAATTCACTATGCCTTTCTCAAGAAAATCTCCTGCTGAATTTTTT
Source organism: Illadopsis cleaveri (assembly GCA_013399915.1). Taxonomy (NCBI): domain Eukaryota; kingdom Metazoa; phylum Chordata; class Aves; order Passeriformes; family Timaliidae; genus Illadopsis; species Illadopsis cleaveri. The sequence continues at coordinate 68,433 of VXBB01016095.1, read as the reverse complement.
GCAGGTACTTCTGTATTTGTTCTGAGGGGTTTGCTTTCGTCACTTTAAAATGTTTTTCATTAGGAGGCTCCCTGTTCTAGTGTGGCTAGAAAAGCCTGAATGATAGACTCACCTCTTATAGCATCATTTGTATTCATTTCTCTCAGCAGAGGTTTGATTTTTTTTTGTGGGGCTGATTCTTTTAATTTTCCTTCCCTGAGCTCTTCTTATTGCTGAGGTTTTTCACAGAGTGGCCAAAAGTACCCACAGAGGCTTTTTCCCTGTGTGGTGGCTGATGCTGCAAAGTCCATCACTGCACGTGGGAAGCAGGAATGGTTCTGTCTGGAGCAGGGAGCCCCATGGTTCAGCACCTGGCTCTGCAAATCAAGCAGGTTTGAATTTAACACCTCAGCTCTTTTGCAATGATCGTGGTTGTAATCCTTCACAATTACCTCCAAGTGGCATTTGCTCCCATTCAAATGGATAATCTCCTGCAGGGACTCTCAGAAATACATGCAGGGAGGGGGAGAAAAGGAGGGATAAAAGAAGAATATAATAGGAAAGGGAATGCAACTGAACTTTTTCTTTGTCTCCCTCTTAGCCTTAGTTTTCCTCAGAATTAAAACTGTGGCTTAAAAAGTGCAGGTTGTTTACAGAAAATGTTGAAATAGTTGCACCAGCAAAGGTGGTGAGGGAACCCAGGAAATGGAGCTGGGATTGCTACTCATGGGCTTGATGATCCCTGTGGATGTTCTCAGGATGTTCTAGGAGTGAAGGACCCTTCAATGCCATGAAGCTGTGGCACGTGCTACCTTCAACATCAAACTGGTTTGTCTTCTTGTCCCATCTTAAATCTTAATGTCAAACTGATCTGAAGCCTTTTAATATCTCATTTATATCTTCCTGAGGTGTGTAGATAAATGAAAGGGAAGCCAAGAAATTCTTTGGACATATTTTGCCACCTTCAGAGGGTTTAGGAAGCAAAACTGATTGTGAAGCAGAACAACTTTCATATCAACCATGATGGGCAAGAGCAGTAGGATTTCCTTTCCCTTCCTTTCCCTTCCTTTCCCTTCCTTTCCCTTCCTTTCCCTTCCCTTCCCTTTTCCTCACAGCTTGCAGATGAGACACCCCACCTCTAGACCAGACAATGAGTATCGAAGAAACAAAGCCCAACCAGAGGAAATAATTCAAGTGCCCAAGCAGACAAAGAGCTTAAAATACCCAAACTCTGCTGGGAGTGCTGCAGAATCAGGCTGCAAACAGGAAACTGAAGTGTGGGACTACAGTGGGGATACAAAGCAAAGAGCAGCTTCATGTTCAAACCGCAAATTTCTGAATAAAGATTCTGCTGCCCAGCTGGGTTTGCTGCAGTGACCTCACTGCTGACCCTGCTTTGAGCAGGAGACTGAGCCAGAGGCCTCCTGAGGTCCGTTCCCCACTTGCATTATCCTGTGATCCCCCTCCTGCCACCTTGGTTGTGTACTTAGCTTGAGTTTCCCTGAGGCAGTGTTCAAAGGCTTTGGTCAAAGCCCTTGCAGAACAGTAATCCATGGTACAAATCACTATTTTGAGTGTTTTGCAGGCACACCAAACCAAGCACACATTAGGAACGAGCCTTGGGATGATCTAATCAGGCCTGCAGGATAAAAATGACTTAATAGGTGTTGAAAGCCAAGAGAAACCATCATGGTCATTGAGTGACCTGAACACACAGCCAGAGTTCTGCACCAAACACTTCTTTGCCATGACTACTTAGCCAATAAATGCAGAAGCATTGCAAACACCTTCAGAACTGAGATACCTGAAGGTCTTAATCCCTTAAGAGGATGCCAGTGTAGGAAAGAGGCACTGTAACCCTTTTGCTGAAACAGGTGCTTGTTCATTAACCACAAAAGGAAAGAGGAGGCCCCAGCAACAATTTAGGACCTCAGAGAAAAGCTGCTTCTTGTTTAGCCATCCTTGTTGTCCCCACAGGGGTCACCACCTGTGATTAAAGCTGGGTCTGGAATTCACATCCGACTGAAAATGGGTGCAAGACTGACCCAGACTCAAATAATATTTTGTATATCATATCTTAAATCTCTTAGTGGTGAAAAGTGACACAACATACCCTGTAAGTCACAGGCTCAGGAGAAACTTGGAAATGTTTCTAACATTTTGGCAGTTGAACAGATGAATTAATAGCTAAACACTTGGACCCATATCACAAAAGGCAGATTGATCTGCCAGCACAGACCTCCTCAACAGCCACAGAGCACAGAAACACAGATGCTGGTCAGTTTGGTCAGACAGGCAGCCTGACAGACACACAAAGAATGAAGTCAATTAATGAACACAGCATTTTTCTTGTCAAAATTCACACACGCACCCCTTTTATTTTTTGAGTAACATTAAAAATGGGTTTCAGCACAAGAGACACATTTTGGCATCCAAATACAGGAACTGGCTGGTTCTCTAAGTCTCAGTGGAGATCAGAGGGGTGGGTTGGCAAGCAGCTGATGTCTGTTTGGATGTCTCAGACTGCCCTTCCTGACCTCCATCTGCTCTCCTTTAGCCCATGAATCATCCACAGGTGCTGTATCAGATTCACAAGCCCCACGTGGAAGATTTGCCTATTTGGCATCTCCACGTGGAAAGTTGAATCCCACTCCTACATTTGTCAAAACCTGGATTTAGGCCTGAACCTGGAGCTGAACAAAAGAATTCTCTTCCCCTTCTGTGCCAACTATTCACACCATCAAATGTCTCTTCCCCTTCTGCTCCATCTTACAGCATCCTAAAATGCCCTCTAAGGAATCATTTGCCAGTTTTCAGAGTTTCTAAAGGGCTTTTAGGGGTCTTTAGGGGGAAAAAATCAATTATTTGATAAGTCATTAATAACTGGATATCAATATCCTTATTCCTGATGAGCAGGATTTAAACTGTCCCATCTGTGGAAGCAGTGGTTTAATTACAGGGGTGCTTCTTTAATATTTTGCATGAAAGGGCCTTGCCAGGATATAGGAGAGAGCAGGAATGGTTTGATGCACCAGAGGTCACTGGTGGCTAAAAAAAGTCATTGAATTTGGTGGCCTCCTGCTGTTGCAGGACACTCTGCTACCTGGGATAATTGGCATTTATCAGCTGATCTTTAGTGCTGTGTCTGTGGAGAACAACATAATTTTCAAATCCTAAGGCTGGAATTCACTTGTCCAGTCAGAAAAAATACACATAAAACAAAAAGTGAATAGGATAGAAGTATTTCCAAATGGAATGACAGCAAGCTGCTACTCTCACCTTCTCTTTAACCATCTGGTTCATTTAGTGACATCAAACAGTCTCCCTGGGAAGAGTCCCCAGGCAATTCTTGAAAAACCTCCACAAACATGAATTCTTGAGATACTCAGAGCTGGATATTTGTCCAGCCACCTGGGAACAGGGTGTTTTATCATAGAATCATGGAATGGTTTGAGTTGGAAGAGACCCTAAAGATCACCTAATTCCAATCCCACTGCCATGGGCAGTGACACCTCCTATTAGACCAGGTGACTTCAAGTCTCATCCAGCCTTTGGATAAGACTTGAAGATCCAGCTGGTCTTTAAGGTCCCTTTCAATCTAAACCAATTTCTGGTTCTGTGAACTACCTGGAAACCATCTCTTGACACCTTGTAACCCCCAGACCTGAGGCAGCTCACTCACATCGATGGCAGAGGTGTGGTCAGGAACAAAAACTTTTCCATTTCTTCCTTGTTCAGAACCTCCCTGGAAGCTTTGGCCACATTGCTTGACAATTTCAAAGATGGGAACCTGCTGCAAGGTAGGAAGGGCCCTCAAAACTCCAGCTCTTGAACCTTCTAAAGAGTTGTCTCCTTGCTTATGCCTTTGCAAAGAAAACTCTTCAAAAGGCCTTTCTGGCTGTTCTGTCTCCAGAGGATGCAGAGCTCCCCTCATTTCAGTCTCTGAGCCCTCAGCTTGCAGGCAGGTCAGGTTTTCAGGTTTTTCTCCACAGCCTCGGGGTACAAGCTCCAAAAGTGCCCCTCCAAATGGAGACACAGCCACTGCAATGGGCTGGCAGCCTCACAGGGACACTTCTGGATTCCAGCCCCTGGAGCTGGGCACTTGAGGAGCAGAATTAAGTTACAAGGCACGCAACAAGAGCGTGAGAGTTGGCAGCAGGGCTTTTGGTCTAAACTTTGGGATGAGTTCCTCTAATCCAAACCATCTTCAGGCTTCTGCATGACTGGCCTCCAGGAGATCCTTATAGTCAAGGGGAATGAAACAAACCCCAGCTCATTACAACTATCCTCTGAAAAAAAGAAACACATAGTTTGAAGCTGTAAATCCCAGCAGTCAGACTCTAACAGCATAAAAACAATTTATCCAGCAGAAGATGTTCTCCCCATCTTGCAAGCATTATTCACACATTAAATCAGAACTGACAACGCAATCTTTTCAGCTGAGCTGTTCTCATCCTTCTTTTTTTATCATGATGAAATAATTCCCCTTTTTAACGACTTCCAAATGTTCCTACGGATGCATTACTGAAGTGACAATGCAGACTCCGAGAGGATGTGTTTGGGCTTTTTTTCAAAGCACTAGATAGACAGGATGCTAACGAATTGGAAAAGTATTAAAAATTTGTTTTGCAAAAAGAAATGTTTTTAACTCTATCAACTGCTGCAACAACTATTGATTGTATTTCCACCACAACAAGGCAGGCAGGCAGGGGCTGATTTATGACAGCAACCCACCCTAACTATCTAACCAGATTTAATATAGTTGCCATCCCATGACACAATGATGTATACTTTGGTGGCAATCTAGAAAATAATTTGCAAGGAGTAACAGCTCGTTCTTCAGGCATCAGCCATAAAGCTGTCACGGGAGGGTCCCCAGCCCTGTCTGTGGGACAGTGATGTAGTGAGGACAATTGCAAAGCCTCATGGGCTGGGGGGAGAATGGAGGATCTCAAATTTATGGATAGGAGCTCTTCCAAGAGACTGTGTCGTTACTGGGTTTATTTAACCATAAACCAAAGGTAACAACATCTCCATAAGAATATGCAGTGTTTACCAAAACCTCACTTTTCACTGTCTGACAAAAAATTCAAATGGGCCCTTACTTACACTGTATAAGCTCACAATGTGGTGTTTGGTCTGGAGAGAGCTGGAAGCAGCTTTCCATCTGGGAGACCAGAGACAAGGTTAAGGAGAGAAGTGCAGGGTGGAGTTCCTCAGGGAAGAACACTCATGTCCACAGGCTGCTGGGACACAAAACATTGTGCAGGAAATGCCCTGAGATACCTCTAGAGATTTGCAGGTCCAGCCACCACCCTCACTCTTGGTCTGGCTAGAAAGAAGCTCCAAATAGATTGGAAATTAGGAAGAATTTCTTCACAGAAAGGGTGGTCAGGTATTAGAACAGGCTGCCCAGGGCAGTGGTGGAATCAGCATCCCTGGAAGTGTTCAAAAGCCATGTGGATGTGATGCCTGGGGACAGGGTTTAGTGGGGACCTGGCAGTGCTGGGTTAACAGTTGGAATTGATCTTGGAGGCCTCTTCCAACCTTAATGATTCTGTGATTCCCCCTGGAGGAGAAGCCTTTTTCTACTCAGTCCTCATTAAGTGCTTCACACAAGATAATTTCTACCATTTATCATAAGCAGAGCTAATAAATACTTGACAAGCAATTTCTTTTCTGTGCTTCAATGCAGGTCAAATGGTTGAGCAGTAAATGCAGACAAGCCCCTTCCCCTCCACCATTCCCCTGCTGCCTGCTTTCTTCTGCCTCTGTTGCTCTCCAACACTCCCATTTTTGGGGTTTGAGGTATTTTCTTTCAATTTTTGCCATTGCTATATCACCTCCATTTAGGGTACACTGGCTTCCCCACCAAATCTCAAAATCTGATCCACAGGATCACTGATACACCCAGAGGTGCTCCAAGCAAACTTCAAGGTGCAAAGAGGACAGGAGGACTCCAGGTACTTCAGGCTGAGTGACTAGCACCACAGCAGGTTTTCCTAGGAGAAAAAAATTCCTGTTTTCAGCCTCTAAGGATGCCTTATTTGCCAGCAGCAAATAAAAAAATGAACAAACAACAATAACCCCTAAAGTTAACCACAGAAGACAGCCCCTGCTGAAAACAGGCTGAGTATATTTTCTTTAGTTGACTAATTCTTGTTTATTCTTTGAAGGCTGACGCTATAAAATTCACAATCCAATTACAATTTCCAGGCTGAAAGAATGGCTTCTAATTATATTGTTTTCCATCATCGCACGAAAGAGTGGATTAATGCTGTATGATTTCATTCCCTGTACAAAATCAGATCTCGGCGTTCTCAAGTGTTTTATAAAAGACACATTAGATAAATTATTAACTGTGTTTTTGCAACAGAAATGGGCTGTACCATAAACAGGACAAATTGAAAAATACGGATCTGCTGCTGTGTTTCAATGCATCAGAAATGAGGATGGCACGGTGCATACTGAGTGAAATGGCACTAATTTAAAATTGGAAAGAAAGCTCAGGTGACTTTTTGAAGTGTGGGAGTAGCAATTTGACTTCCAACATGACTTTGGGCAAGTCACTTGGCCAAGGGGAGGGAGACTGCAGCTCCAGGCAGAGCCAGCCAAGCTGTCCTGCAGGAGTAGCTGTCCCCATGCAGGTGAGGGTGTCAAAGTTTCTGCTCTAACCAGGAGAGGTCAGTGATCAAACACGCCTGAAACGTGACCATTTCAGAGGTTCTGTCTCTGCCTTGTTTCTTATGTGTTCCCCAAGCACTGGATTCTACTACCTGTCTATACTTTGGGATACGGATATGGATCTTGCCCCAAATTCCACGTTTCAGGACAGGGCTGAGCCAGTCTAGGCTGGCATCTGCGAGCTTTGGTTGGATTTACATCCAAGTCATCTATACTCTGGGGAAGAAAAAAAAATTCAGTGCCTGTCTTGAACAAACGTAACAGTTGTCTACAGAAAGATAAATAAAATACACTCAGCTAAATGGCTGAAATGACTGGAGGCTAAATCTCCTGCCTGTTGCTTCTCCTCCTTGCAGCTAGGGCTCTAGCCAATAATTAGACTTCCAGTCTGAAAGCAGAGCAAGGGAGAAGAGGGTGACCTTCAGCAAGGCACTGTCCCTCAGGGTACAAATCCTTCCAGGACACTTTTACATGCACACATCTGGCTACACACACACAGCAGCTGTTCTCAGACACACCTCCTGGCCCACACGAGTCCTGGCAGCCTCTTCCATGCAAGGGCTGGCACTTCAGACCTCGAATGGTGCAATCACAGAATGGTTTGGGTTGGAAGGGACCTCAGAAGATCATCCAGTTCCGACACCCCTGCCATGGGCAGGGACACTCCCCATGAGACTGTGTTCGTTCCACTAAACCAAACTGGTCTCATGCCCAGCTGGAACTAAGAGGAGCAGGACTGGTCCCAGCCCTGAGTGCACAGCTGACCCATTGCCTTGGAGGTTACAGAGCCTGGTGGGCACAGCAGCATGGAGGATGCTTCTCTTCCAAGGAGCAAACAACTGAATAAAAGAAAAAAAAGTAAAGTCGGAGTTGCTAAGCCCTTGAAGAAACAGTCTGAGCCATTTCTTGCCTGTTTCAAAATGATGACAGGTATTTCTCTAAGGCAGGTCCCAACTGACTGCCAAACCCACACAGCTCAGACAACATACAGCAAGAAAAACAAGAAGACATTCCAACATCACGAGCGTAGTGAGAACACCATGAGGAAACCAGGCAGGTTCTTTAACACCTCTCTCCAATTCATATAAAAGGATATGATCATAAATCAGTTTAATACACAGAAAGAATAAAGTGGCAGTGGTTTGCTTCCATCTTTTATTTCTCCAGCACACTTTGAGCCCGAGTTCAGAGCAGGAACCAGACCCACGTTTTGGAGTCAAAACCTGCCACCTAGAGAGCAAAACAGCAAATGGAAAGGAACAGGCTTGGAGGCTGGTGGGGTTTTGTAAAGCAGCTATCTCATAATGTTACAGATGTCCTGGAAACCATAAATTTGCTGTGCTGTCTTTTACAGCAACAAAACAGGTTTTAAGAGACCCTCAATTATGTATCTGCACAGCACAGACATCGTTACAGGATACTGCTCTGTGTGGTTACTCATTACAGCACAGAAACATGGGTTTACTCCCAGTCCTAGAAATTTATGTGGTTTCTGTAAACAGAGAGGCATCTCCTGCCTTTTCTTTTGAGATCAGGTAACTGCTGCAGAAATAGTCAGATTTAATGAGAGTTTTTGGATGCTCTGATTAGCAGAGAATTGCCTGGTCTGAGTCCTGTAAGTGAGCTATGGATGGTCAGCAGGTCCAACAAATACCAGTTTGGACCTGAAACCATCAAAATAACCCTGACACAAAAAAAAAAACCCAAACCAAACCAACCAAACAAAAAGTAACACACCACACACACACAAAAGAACAAACAAACAAAACATAACCCTGGTGCAACCCTGGGCAAGTTCCCTGAGGTTTTTAACTTGAGCAAAACTCTCAGATTTCCACTTCTAGGGAAATATCCTGTTTGCAACTCAAGTTCAAATGGGACGAGCTGACAAATTCCTTAAGAAAATTGAAAGTGTTTCAACATTTCTGAGCCAAGAATTTTTTCAAAATTGCTGACATTGATTTCAGGTCAATTCAATATTAAACCAAACTCACAAAGATACAAGGAGAGGGGACATCCTGAAGTAACTTCTCCCTAACAATGGAACCTAATAGGTTTTAATTCCTGTATCATAAAATCACCTCCATCACACATTCACAGGGATGCCTGGTTCATCAGATAGCCCAGGCAGGAAAGGAGAAGGAGGCAGATAATTTCAGGATTGTGCATTTAGCCTACACTGTGAAACACCTTACCCCCACCGCTCACCTCAATCACCCTCTGTGAAGAGTCCTCAGAGCCTTGGAAGGGCTGCACAGAGCAAAGGTTGGATGCAAATCAAACAGCAATTCCCAAATATGCTCTTGCCTGTAGCCTTAATTACAGACTAACTCCACCACCCTGTGCTGGGATATAATCTCTGATAAATACAGTTTAACCCCTTATGCAATAACTCAGGAAAAACAATTATTTAACAATATAGCCAGTAGCACAAAGCTCATTTAATTGCTACTGGAGTGCTGCAAGTTGATGTCCAGAGACGTTTTGTTTTGGTGTTAAAATTTCTGCAGAAAACATCAAACCTGGACTATTCCCTTTTCCCCAGCTATTTCCAGTCATCCCAAAGCTGCCTCAGCATTCCCAGCCCAGTACAGATGCTCCAGGAGGAACAGCCCACTGTGTCCAACACCCAGAACCTGCTGCTGCAGCCAGTTATCCACAGCAGCACAGCTGATTCTTATTTTCTTTTTCTCTTGTAGTTTTTTTTAATAAATCTCTTTATACCCTTTTAGGTTTTGAGCCTGCCTTTGCTTTTCTTCTAATCCTATCTCACAGCAGAAATAGAGTAAATAATTCTAGTAGGCACTCAAACCACATTAATTTTGGGAAACAGAAATTGGCAAACTTGAAACCACTACATACTGCCACCTTCCAAAATCACCTGCAGGCTCCTGCCCATGGTATCAGTCCATAGGAAAAGCTGTCATCTAATCCTGACCAGCAACAGGCAGCAGGAAAGGAAAGGTGAGAGTGATGGTAAACGGAATAAACAGTCATGTTGGAGCACAAGATTTAATTCCACCATTTCAACAAAATTAAGACTTTGGACATCACAAGTTGAGCATTGCTTTGAAACCATCAGCACAGAAGTCAGTCTGAAGTTCTTCTTTAAATGTATCTCTCATGGCTCAGATCCTGGCATTTTCTGGCCCAGTTTGCATTGACACCTGGCTGCTACCAGGGGATCCAATCACTAGAAAGTATAAGAGATCATCCAAAACCAAATATTGTCCAGCAAGAGAAAAAAAACCCAAGGGGGTCTACATCCCTCTCTGTTGAAGAAAATCAGCATGGCAATAAATTTCCCTGACCAAAATGGACTTCCAGAATTCATCTCTCAAAAGTGGAAGTGATTTATGGATTGACACCATTGTCAAGTGTAGATCAAGAAACACAAAAAGACTATTTCATAAAATGTTATGGGAACGCCAACATTGGCAGCACTTCTCTTGCACATAAAAACTCCCCAGGTAATACCAGCTTATAGTTATATAGGTTAACTACTAGGTTATAGAGCAGGAGCAGCTTTAAGGCTCAACACTAATTGAAGTTCTGCCTTTTAAAAAAATAAATAAACAATTTTTCAGATCACTCAAAATATTTATCCACAAGAACATATGGTACTAAACAGATGTGAATGTTTTCCAAAGAGATGCTGTCATTAATTAGCTGATATTTGTCAAGCGCACATTTTTAGGCAGCAAGAAAAAACTGTGCAGTCCAAGCCTTTCTTTCAGACAAGGTCAGGGTCCTTCCCCATATCCTGAGGTGACATCAGATCCAGGTTAGCACAAACTGCTGCCCAGGCTGGAGCAGATCCAGGCAGCTGCTGAGACACAGCACTGGACACTGCTGCAAACAAGAGGTGAACTGGTAAACCCATCCTCAGATCTCAAGACAGAAGGAAATACTTTCTCAGGGTGCAGCAATCATTGGAGTTTATAGCCGTCTTCTAAAACAGCTGGTGCCTCTAAAAGAGGTTCCAAGGAGCAATCTCTAGCAGGGAATTCCCTCCTCCTCAAGTGTCCTGGAAGAGCAGCTGTTCCAGGGATGAAATTGAGGCAGTTCATCACGGCGCACTGCCCATCCCAAAGGGCACCAGCACAGCACTATCATGAGTTACTCTGATGATCAGGCTCATAAGAAGACTGCCTGCAATTCCCTGACACTTGTTGCTGAGGAATTGCACTCTTGCACACACTGAGACAATTTAGCACTGCTATTTCTCTAAAGGGCACCTGTTGGTCTTTTTGCTCCAGATTAAAACAGGCACCACCAGAAAAGTGGGCATATCTAGTAAAAAAAAAAACCTCTTATCTGTTTTCATAGGCTTTATCAAATGATTTACTGCTCAATGCTGCTTTCAGCTGTCCAGTGACAGGGTGTCAGGTTCATTTCAGTAAATCATGCCCAGGTGAACAATGCAGCACCTGGTCTCTGTGTCCCAAGGCCTGGATCACATGGCTGATGCCAGACCATACATCAAGTGCATGAATACACCTTCAGAGTGCAGAGACACAACCTGGCCCTTATGCACTTCATCAGGGCTTAGCTCTAGGAGCTGCAAATGTCAGTATTGACACACATGCTTGCTTCAGCAAGAGAAATTCCACAGGGATTTATCTGAGTAGGAAAACTAAGAACGGTTTTAAATAAATAACAACACGAGTTTTCGTAACAGCACCTTTATGGAATACAAGGTTAGCTTTAAACAAGTGCCAGGTTACATGAACTTTTAGTCCTCTATATAAAGCAATCTGGGGTTTCAGTCCATCCTGATGAAACTTGCAACATTTATAGGCACAATACTTGGGCTATATCCACAGTAAAAAAAAAGGGGGGTTCCATTACAGTGCTGGGAGTGGTTAACAAGAAGGTTACATTATGCTCTTTCCTGGAGAGTAATAATTCTCCTCCAGTATGTCCCATTGTTATTTGGATATCAGAACACAAGCAGTGCAATGCTAGTTAAGATGAAGTGGAAATTAGGGTAATGTCAGCTAAAGACCATATCATCTGCATAGTTACAGACAATTTTGAATATATATTTTGCATGTGAAATTATATTAATTTTTATTAATAGCAATTCCATCTCTATACACAACAAACAGAACTCCTTGCCAGTAGAGGACTGCACTGTGCATGGCTAATCAGCCTTGAAGAGAAAGTCTGGACCTCAGGCATATCCAGCTACGTGGATCAACACCAATCCGGCAGCTTTGGTTTAACAGACAGAAACTTTGGCCTATTGTTCAAATGTACTGGCCAGCAACGAATGAGCAGGACTGGACTTCTTAAAAATAAAGCCAAGTGTGGTATGTGCATAATAAAGTCAGTACCTTGATCCTTAAAAGCAGCTCTACAAGCAACTTTACCTTAAAAAGGGGCAGTGCTTAAGTTAAAAAGATTTTGTTTATGATGACCGAAGAAGCAGCTCTGCTTCAGGAATTCAAAAGATGGGTCAGATTTAGTAGTAGATTTATTAATTTGCTGTGATTTACAACAGGGTGACAACGTCTGAAACAAGGAGACACCAAAACAGGTTTAGCCAGGAGGAGGTTTATGGCTTCCGAGTCAAATTCATTGACCAACGTCAAGTCATTGGGGCCACTGAAGATTAGCAGACAAAAGGAAAGTGGAGGCCAGGTGCTGCACTGGTGTTTTGAAGAAAGTATTCCAAAGTGTCTTCTCTTACAGTAATTTCCTCTTCTCAAACTCCTGCAAAGAGCACACAGATGTTACCAGCAGGGAAAATGGAAAATGCTTCTATTATTCTTCTATTTCAAATTACTTTGTATGTATCTTAGGAAATCTTATGTTAAGGACTAAAAACTTGGTATTAAAAATTAAAATATAAAAAGCATAAAGTGTGCAAGTTCAGGGGAAAGGAAACTGAGCATTCTCCCAGCTCACATTAACAAGCCAGCTCTGGAAAGCCAGCCTGTAGTCACTGCCAGACTGCAATGCTGTCAAGGAACCATTTGCTCCCAGACACAGCATAACAGGCTTGAAATACATCAATTCTCTATCAGAACTGCAGTAGAGTCCTTACAGTAAAGGACTCAAGCCAGGGAAGCAACTAAATCAAGATTTTCATTTCAGTAAAGGAAAAGCACAACAGAAGAAGGGAAGAATCCCACAGCAGCCTGTGGAGATGCTGTGCTATACAATCACCACAAGAAACAAAAAATACCTAACAGAGCTGAATTACGCATCTTCTCTAGCTGTGAAGCAATCCCGTTTTTGGATATGAATTAAGTAAAATGCAAATAATCCCATTGCACACCTCAGTTTTTCAGCTGCGGATATTCAGCCATAACTCTGAATTATATGCCAAGGCTCTCCTTCCTCCAATACCCTACTTAGATATAATGTTCTCATATTTTACATTAATTCAGGCTCTTTGCATCCAGAAAACAATTTCAACAAGTAGCTACGCTTGAAAGCAGAATGTCATCTCTTTTTTGCTACATTTACTTTTCTATAAAACAAGATTAAACAAAACTGTGTGCACATATCTTTTATGTAGTGATTTCAGCTTGTCCAGCCAACAGAGTTCTTATGTTTAACCAAGTTCAGAGCAACAGAGTATCTGGGTAAGAGATGGACTCCCAGCTCGCATTCCCTCAGGAGTGGCTTCTTGCTCGGGATGAGCCAATGCCTGAGGAACCAACCTTGTAGATGGTGCTGCCCAGCTGAGCAGGGGACATGCTGACCACAACCCCTGCACTCTGGAGGGCTGCAATCTTCTCCTTGGCTCCTCCCTTGCCCCCAGCAATGATGGCTCCGGCGTGGCCCATCCGCCGGCCCGGAGGAGCCGTCAGGCCGGCGATGAAGGACACCACTGGCTTGGCACTGGGGCCCTGGGAGGAGAGAAATGTGTTACAGGGAGGAGGGTGAGAGGAAAAGCAGTTCCAGGTGGCAAATTGTTCATTTTGTATTTTGTATTTAAGTATCAACTTGCCAGACAAAGTTATAAACCAGCCCACACAGCACAAAGAAGTGTGGAATACTTTCTCTCCTGATAATCATCATAANACCCATATATACTACAAAAACAAAAAAACACTACAAATATTGTTACAGGAATAAAATCCTAAAGTTGACAGTTCTTTTCTCCAGTTCACAGAAGCACAGAATATGGCTGGAAAGACCTCTAAAATCACCAAGTCCAACCATTAGATTTAATCTGGACAACACTCTTAAACTCAACTCTTTTTCTTTAAAAAAAAAACATGACTGTTTGGGGTTTTTGTAAATCGAGATGAGGGACTGAACTGAGTTTTCCTTGATGTGGCAAAAGAAGCTGGCTAAGTCTGGAAGCAAGATGTTTCAAGACTTACAGAATTATTTTCTTTCAAAAATGCTGCTGCATCTTCTTCAGCATTTCCTCCAATCTCCCCAATCAATATGATCCCCTCAGTGTGAGGATCCTTCAGGAAGACATCAAGGCAGTCAATAAAATTAGTTCCATTGAAGGGATCACCTCCAATACCTAAAAAAAAATATTAAAACCACAAAAAAAGAGTAACTCAAGATAAAGATATTGCACTTAAAACAGAAGTTTAAAAGTAAATTTCAGCATGAGTAATATTCCCAAAGACTCATAAGACAGACAGCTCAGAAAGCGCTACCCAAGTCAGAGTGTGTCAAATTCCTGCTCCAAATACTCCCCCACAATTTACAGAACGCTTTGATATCTGAATGTTCACCTTTCAAACCATAAACAAAATGTTACGGACACACCAGGACCAAGACCCCAGCTCCACAGTTTTGGTGTAAGAAAACTGAATTTACTTAAAACACCCACCTAATGCCTAAGAATGCCCTAATCCTTTATAACACTAAACTTCTTGGGACAATCTGTTTCCAAACAGACGTCATGTTTGCTGGCAGTCCTCTGTTCAAAGTTGGTTTTAAGACTTTTATTAACTTTATGTGGAATTTATAACAGAGAAGAGCTGTACTCTTCACAGCACATAGGGATCCCACTTCTCCACACAAGTGCCATTCAGCAAATTCTACACTAGCAAAAGGGAATTATTTTGGATTTACGCTTGTGAAGAAAAAGCAGATTAGCCTAGGTCCAACAGGCTGATTCTGAGGGAACCTACCAATGCAAAAAGACTGCCCCAACCCAACTTGTGTTGTCTGATGAACAGCTTCATATGTCAGGGTTCCAGATCTTGACACAATACCTTGAGGAAAGAAAAGAAGATAAACTTACCACTAACACAGCACATAACTAGAGGCAGCTGTTCTTATAGTAGTGAAAATCACCTCAATAAATAACATGAGATTCCAGGTTTTCCAGCTGTCCTTGCCAAAAGACTCTGTAAGATTCTTTCTATACTATTTCTTAGTTTTCACCTTTTGACACTTAACTGTCAACGGACTAAAGCTGCCCAGCAAGTCAATAATATTTTTGTCATACTAAAGCCTTACCAGGAAAGAAAACTGAAAAGCAAATAAAAGAACATACTTCTTATCTTGTATGTGAGTAGCTGATGCACTGGACTTGAAACAAGAGTTGAAGCTCAACAGTTAACCAAAGAATTCTGTATTAATCATATCCCTCAGTATGGTCAGGCACACAAGAGATCTTCCAGAAGAGAAAAATGCTGCACAAATGCAAATTATCACTATTAAGGTATTTGTTGCTGCTGTACAGAACACATCTGGCATTTACATTACAACATCACAACCCCAATTTTAAAATCAGGGTCGAAGGCAGCACAGAGCTTAGAGCAGGAGCAAAATATTTGCATGGCTTTTTGTTCATTTTTTCAAGTCATGATTTCTGTTAACACTACAAAAGGAAAGGCTTTCAGGAAAAACAGACACCATCTTCCATCTACTTCAAGCCATATAACAAGGAATATAACACAAACATTGCAAGAACAGAGGAGAAAATACACCACTAGACTAAGAACCTTAATTTTATCAACAATTTATACTGTTGGTCAGCTCAGATGTGTTCTAGCACAGGGTTTTTTCCTTGCTATGTCTGAAAAGGCCTCCTTGTTTACCACTAAGATCAGATTGCCTTAGAGAAGCTACAGATGAAAGTTCAAAGACTGTGGCTATTTTTATACCTTGCATCACAGTTCATTCAGATGATTATTGGATGCCTTACAGTAACAGAAAGCTGGAGAGCACATCACCAAAGGTCACACGTTAGATGAAACTGGGAGGGTGGCAAATCTACATTTTTTATTCCTTGATTCCTGGATCACCATTGAAAACATTTCCAGCAATGGCAGAGCTGCTGGATTCAAGATTTTAAATATTCTTTTGCACTTGATGTGCCTTGCACTCAGATTCTAATAACTTGTGACTGCAACACATTTCTTGTATATATTTAGAAAACCTGAATAGAACTTTGATTCAGAAGGGACCTCAAGGCAACACTGGTTGACGTTACCTTTTACAGTCACAGAGCAATGTCTCAGTGGTTTTTATAAAGGGCGTAACTGCAGCCATTTAATTTTTCAGTTTCAGGTTTATGGGTACTTGTGAAAGGTGGAAGTGGAACATATGTTGGAACACATGAGTGTTAACACATCTTCCAGCATTCCCTAGGTGGAGACTATTCTCAAGTCAGAAGAGGTTACACAGCAGAGATAGCTCCTCATGCTAGAAAAACTGCATTGAGTCCCTGTAGTTCAACAGCATTTCCCACAATAAACACACTTTCCAAAATGATGTAAAGAAAAAAACGGTAATGCTGTAAAGGGTACTACTGTACTCAAGTGAAACTGGTTACCTTGCTGTCAGGCAACAGCAGCATGTGCTGTCTACAATAATATTTTTGAAGCTCTACGAAAGTACAAATGTACATTTCAGAAGAATTTTTTCTACAGCTCCTGAACTGCATTATTTGAAAAAAAAAAAAATCAAGTTGTTATTTCTATAGTTTACAACAAGGAGCTGACAGAAGCCAGGACAAGAGACTTGCATGTAGCAGGGTGTGTAACTCATTACACACAGGGTGTGACCAACATTGATTATGAACATGTCACTGCCTTCCTACCCTTTACCACACTGCCTGAAAATTGAGTATATTTGTCACTTCCACTTGTGATGGTTTCATAGCTGTCTAAAATATGTTCTAAACTTGTCTGTAGTCTCTTCTCTTTGCTGTAGTACTGAGATGACTAGAAGAGCAGGATCCCAGTCCCAAGCAGCCAAGCTGTTGGAAGGAATAGTGTTAGGAGAGTTTTTAGTGCTCTCAAATCCCAAGAAAAATGGAAGTTTCCTCAAGGCTCTCCTTTGAGGATACCAAGCCAATCACATTGCCTACAGGAATTTCCAATTACTTGGCCTCTACCATCAGCATCCCGTGTCTACTATGAAGAATTCCCAATTCGGGCCTTCAGGACTGATAATGCTAAAATTCACATACAAACTGAGGACAGACAAGCTGTCCCACAGTGTTACAAACTCTCTCCAGGGCAGGATGTGCCTTGCCTCATGAGGAAGAAGGCAAGGGCACCAAACCTGTGTTTTAGATGACGCATAAATATTCAAAAACTCACCAATTCTTCCTTTCTTGTGAATGTGACCAGGCATGATACCAATTTTACATTCTCCAGGCTAAGGAAAGAGTGGGAAAAGTCAGATGGAACATTCAAACCACCACTAGGAACAGTTCAGCCTTGGAGCCAAAGCCAGAGGTCACTTACATTGATGACCCCGGGGCAGTTGGGGCCCACCAGCCGGGTCTTGCCCTGCCGCAGCAGCCGGTGTTTGACCCGCACCATGTCCTGCTGGGGGATGCCCTCGGTGATGCACACCACCAGGGGCATCTCTGCATCGATGGCCTCGTTGATGGCAGCAGCAGCAAACGGGGGAGGGACGTAGATGACACTGGCTGAAGCACCTGTTTGTTCTTTGGCCTGCAGCAGACACAACAAAAAACGCACCGTGTGTTTAGTGGGGCTGAGGAGAATGTTTGGCAACAAGTCATTTAAAATACAGCAAGCCTCAGGCATGAATTAAGGATATGTATTAATCTACTATAATCTAAGCAAGTGTTAAATTCCCTGAGGATGGGACAGTTCTCAGGGAACTGAGAACTGACCACTGTCTGGAAAGGATGTGCCCCTTGATCACCATGAGAAATACTCTTACACAACAGTTTGCTAAATATTCATCATGCACAGCAGAATCAACCAGAAACTAGCTGCATTCATAAAGCAAGTGTACCCAGACTCTGTGAACATCACAGTGGAAGCCAAACTTGTGCCTGACCACCCTGAATGCTCCCTCTTTTGCAAAGCTCCTGTTTCACTCTTTGTCCAGTGACATCCACAGCTGAAATATTTGTCTCTCCAGTGTGAGCAATGAAATCAGGAGCCCTTCAGCTTTAAACTCTGTGCCCTCCAGTCTCTGCTGCAAATTACCTCCTTCACAGAATTAAACACAGGCAGACCTAGATGAGTTTTTCCCCCTTTCCCTGGAGAAGTTCCTCCAACTAGATTGGTGCCATAGTCCAATGCCTGCTGGCTGTGAAAGGTGCCCTGTGAGAGAGAAAATAAATAAAGTTAGAAGGCACATAATAGGAAATAAGTTAACCAAAAAGTTTGATGTTATCTGTAATTCTGAAAGCAATTTATATCAGTGAAATCTGCAATAAGGGAAGTTTTCACTACACATATATGTACTTAATCAGATATTTTGGAGAGTGCATCCACACGTTTTAAATGAATTTGGAATATACTAATATGCTCTTTATTTTCAATCAGAGCACTGTAGTTTCATGCTAAAGGGTATTCTGTAGTGTGCTGCTAACACATCTGCAGACACAGCAGACACAGTTTCTTTTCCACATCAAGTCTGGCAGATGACAAACACCACAGTGAAATAGAAGAAATTAGCATGCTCATCCATGACTAGCTTTTTTTACAAAAGCAGCCTTCTCTGCCTGCAAATGTGTAAAAGACTGAATCTGAGAAAATTATTAAATATCCTGAAATAAAAACAGAAATTTAATTCATAGGCATTGATATTGAAATGCTTTTGTGAAAGAAGCACTTCAAACATGGGCAGGTTTTTGCAGGTTTTTTGCAAATAGCCTTTTACAAAGAAACCCTTTCAGCTATATACAATATGAACAACAAAAATGAAAAGCACTATAATAGAGATGACTCAAAACCAACTTTCAAGCTTGTGCACAAGTATTTGGACCAAAGAATGTAAACCACAGTCTTGAAGGGACCTTCCTGATGGTGAAGGAAGTCCAGCTTCCTATCAACACAAAGGTGGTTTCCATTCTATATATAATTATGGATACAATCCCTAATTGCATACAATATGGACATAATTATAATCCATTTAATACATAATTTTGCTTCTGAGCAATTATCTTTCAGATTGAAAGGCTGATAGAAGAAATGGTTTATAAACTTACCTGTTTGCCTGTAAACCCCTGACAGATAACCTTTGTGTTTTTGTTAACATACAGGTTTTTCCTGGACGCTGTGTAGGAGCAGTGTCGGACTCCATTCTGTTGAACTGGAGAGAAAAGAGAAGAGAGCACAAACTATTAATCCTCTCCTTTGGTAGACTCTGAGTCAAAAAATGTCCTACCAAGTAAGTGCCTACCAATCAATGCTTGTATCAAAAAACCACGAGCAGCTCATGTTTTCAAAAGCAGCTCTGAAGCCTCATTCAGTGCTTGTCATTCTAAGACATCAAACACCTGTAGCTCACCCTATTATGATGATTACTCAATTTACTAGAAATTAGGAGAAGTTTCTTATATTGAGCACTGATATCAGGATTCCTCCTGACAGACAGCAACAACTTCTTAAGCACTGCTTTCATTTGCAAACAAACACCTTTTTATCTTCTCAGATATTCTGCAGAGTGACAAAGCAGAACTAAAACCCCCATATCCAGAGGCTGTTACAACACTGGTACTATGTGACACCTCCTGTGAACAGAGCACAGTCCAGAGCAGACAACAACAGACACTGAGGAGCTCAAGGGTCCTTCAGCCCAGGAAAAACCTGATGCCAACTAAGACAGACAGCAAGAGATCTTTTTCCAACAGATTGATCACTATGGCATCAGTGCTGGACACGCATTTGGGCTCCTGAGGAAACACAGCTCTTCAGATACTCCACTAGAGGGATTTTTAATTTAGTTCTCACCACTCTGGTGCTGAGAAAAGAAAACAACACACCACAATTGTAGAAAAAGACAACAAAAAGCCAAGGGGAATGACTGCATCTGTGCTGAAGGGAAAAGAATGATGACAGCAAATGCACAGAATGTTACCACAGAAGAAAGCTGGAGATAAGAAGGGAGAGAGCTTCTGGTATAAATAGGATGCACACCTATGTTTATTGCCATATGCTTTTTTCAAACACCAGAGTTTTGAGAGGATCAGAACCTACTCCATGCAAGTGTTTGACATAAAAACCTTAATTTATAATTTATACATAGAGTGAACCTGGGAAGGCACAATCCTAATACAGGATCTCCAATACATACACCAATATGTTACAATTTACCCCTTTAGCTCTTTTAAAACTTTAGCAAGTAAGACTTAAAGAAATAAATAGTAAAATTGAAATCAAAGTAACAGATCCTGAACCATGGTCCCCAGACTATTCCATATACATACTCAGGCACGTCTGAACAGGGGAATACTTTTTTCTTTTTAGGAAGGGAGTAAAAGCTTTTAAGGAGAAAGAAGTAAAAAAGTATTCTTATAATAATGCACAGAATTTGTTAAGATGCATTATTAAATTATTGTAACAACAGAATTTCTATGGGTTAGTAAATATGCAGAAACTTTTTAAGATCCACTTACACACACATTTCCATCACAGAGCTACACGGTCCTCTCTTGCCAACTAAAATTTAGAGCTACACTGCTTTTATGCTTTAGTTGTATTCAAAGGAGTGAATAGAAAAATCAAACCATGCCAGAAGCAGCCTACACACCTCAGTGCTATTGCTAAACCCAAAGTCCTTACTCTGTTCTTAGAAAGTGCTGGCAAACCTAGGGTTTAACTCCAGCCACCTTCTGCTGCTCTCTAAGGAGCTGCAGCAAATCCTCAACTTCACTCAAACTCTGCACAGAAACGTAGAGACTAGGATGCAATAAACTCTGTAAGGAAAGTGACACAAGTGCACTTCAGCTCAGTGACCTGCAGAGTTTTAACCTAAATCACAACAAATCCTGTTGCAGAATTCATTATGCCAGGAAATACAAAGCAGTAACAGACAAAACCCATGTGAAATCCTTAGGAAAAGCCATAAAAAAAGCCAGTTGTATCCTGGGCTGCATCCAAAGCAGGGTGGGCAGGTTCAGGGAGGAGATCCTGCCCCTCTGCCCTGCTCAGGTGAGACCCCACCTGCAGAGCTGCCTCCAGCTCTGGGGCCCAGCACAGGAAGGGCCTGGAGCTGCTGAAGTGAGCCCAGAGGAGGGCAGGAAGTTGATGAGAGGGATGGAGCTATGAGGATGCCATGAGGAAAAGCTGAGAGAACTAGGATTGTTCAGCCTAGAAAAGAGAAACCTTTAGGGTGACTCAATTCCTTTCAGTACCTGAAGGGACCTTACAGGAAAGATGGGGCAAGACTATTGACAAGGGCATGTAATGACAGAACAAGGGGGAATGGCTTCAAAGTGAAAGAGAGTATATTTAAATTGGATATTAGGAAAAAAAAACCTGTACTGTGAGGGTGGTGAGGCCCTGGCTCAGGGTGGCCCTGGCCCTGGTTGTCCAGAGCTGTGGCTGCCCCATCCCTGGAGTGTTCCAGGCCAGGCTGGATGGGGCTTGGAGCAGCCTGGGATAGTGGAAGGTGTCCCTGCCCATGGCAGGACAGTGGAACAAGAGGATCTTTAAGGTCACCTTCCAACCCAAACCATTTTGTGATTTTATGATTTTATGAAAATATCTCTAAGGCTGAGATTTAACGAACAAGGCTACCAGGCTGGCTGTGGGAGGGGAGAGAGAAGCCACTGTTACAGAAGACAGCACAGGATGATCTTTGTCCTCAGCTGAGGACTTGGCCTTCCTAGGCAGGGCTGCAAGGCCCTGCACCTCAATCAACTCAAAGGCACATCTGGTGAAGAGCAGCCTGCCTGCAGCAAAGGAGAGGGAAAACAAAAACAGCAACAGCTGGAATGCTGGTCAGGAGAGCAGGGAATCAATCTACCTGAGCCCAGCCACTCAGGCAATCCCTCATGGTCACGAGATGTGCCCGGGTGAAACTCAACCCTGAGGAGAGCAGAGGATGATTCCCCTTGGGAAGGAGCTGTTACAGTCCTTATCACCAGCAAGGCCTTGGGGAGAACACATCAGGCTTCCAGGAGAATGGAAATGACTGTTTGAAAATGGGCTGCAAGGGGAAAGAACAAACAGGCAACATAAACTGATTCAGATCTCAGTTTTACAGAGTCTGTGCCCAATCACTGACAAATCCACCTGAGAAGAGAGGGATGCTTGCTAGCCATGTATCTGTCACTGAGCAATTTCAGTACTTGGAAAAAAATAAAAACAAAAAGCACAGAATGGGTCAGGTTGGAAGGGATTAAAGTGGGTCAGCTGGTCCAACCTCCCTGCTCTAGCAGGGTCACCCCACAGCACATTGCATAGGATTGTGTCCAGATGCTTCCTGAGTATCTCCAGAGATGGAGACGCCACAGTCTCTTTGTTGTTGACAAACTGACAAATAAGTCACATTTCTCTCTACCTTACAGCAGTTCTACACTCCCAGTTCAACTGTTCATTCCAGATCTATTATCAGACATTTATAACATTGCACAAAAATGTTTTTGAAAGCTGAAGTTTGTCAATTCTCCATTTTCAGAAGACTGAATAAATACATTTTTCAAGGATAAAAAGCTTTTGACCATTTTCTAAACTATCAAAAAAAAAAAAAATTAGGCACTGATGCCTAAACAGCAGCTTAGAATTTAAGCTTTGTATGGATTTATCCTTGAAAACCAAATGTGCTTCTTACATTATTGTATGGCCTTCCTTCAGAGAAAATATAGCTGGTTCAAAATTCTGGCTACAGATTTGAGCCATTTGCTGTCTCCAGAGACAGGCAGCTTAGCACGGGCAAATGTCTGGGGAGCAAAATATTTTTGAAGTCATTTATGGAAAAAAAAAACCCTAAAAAACACCTTGTGATCTCTGGGCTGGATGAATCTGAGTTTTGGGGGTTTTTAAAGTGGCTTGATACAGTCCTGTCCTTCTGCCCCCAGCCCTGCCTGCAGCAGCAAAGTTTGCCCCAGTTATCAGCAGAGTGGGAGCAGCAGGGCCGTGGGTCAGGATGAGGTTCTGCTCCACGTGGCACAAACAGCAAGCCCTGGGTGCAAGCAGCTGGCAATTTCAATAGTTAAGACAGATACAAGATGAGAAGGAAACAGGTGGAAAGTGGAAATGGCATGCCCAAGTTCACAGCAAGTATGAGTCAGAAATAGAAGCCAAGTCTCAACTTCCACCCAGGACCCGCTTCACAACTTCCAAACCCATCCAGACAATTGATTTCACTACAAAAACAACAACAACAATCTAGGTGCTTAGGTGTAAATGCATGCTGCTTCATGAAGACTGGAGATTAAAAAAAAATAAAAACAAAATGCTCTTCAGCTGTGAACCAGCAAGGCCAAACCCATTGGTGATGCTATTTTAATGCTCACATCTAAATTACAGGCCAAGTTACAGAAGTGAAGTCTCCAGATGAAGTCCTAGAGCATAAGGACAAGTCTTATCAAATCCAACTCTTCCCAAAAGCACAGGGGAAATGTTATATTTTGTCAAGTCAGAGTTCTAAGATTGGACATTACCATGTCCAACAAAGGCCTGTAACAGACCTTTAGGAAAGTGCATTAAAAATAAAATAAGAGATTGGACAATCTTTCCCAGGCACATTGTTCATTTCTGCCCCACCTCTGTTCAGTTTGTGGTTTAAAAATAAAGTTATACAAACAACAAGATGCATTTGTTTTGGCTTTTCAGTAGTTTAACTTCTACATAGCTAAAAAGTGAGATGTACTGGGCCAAGAGCCTATTTTGGTCCATTGAAGAGGAAAACCAAGCAGTTATGAAAACTGTTCAGGTACCCAACCCCTGCTGTCTCAGGGGAGATTTGAAAAGCACTATCTAAATTTAGCAGTGGGGCATAAGCCTGTACATGGAACACCAGCTGTTTTACAGTCAAGAAACCTTATTAGAAAGTAAGGGACAGAGTTACTCCAACACCACAACTGCTGCTGGTTGCTCTGGTATTTCCAGGCAACAAGGCCCCAGCCAAGAGCAGAACTCACTGCAGTACAAATAACTGGGAAATCCATCTCATTCACCTCTTAGGAAAAAAGCTCACAATCCCTAGGCTCAAGCAGGACTTAAAGCTCATTTGTGTATTACAATTAACTAGCCCTTCTAGAGAAATACCCTATTATTTATCATGGAGTCCAAACAGGAATTTACATGTTAAAAAGAAAACTGATCCATTTACAAGGTATGTTAAAGCACACAGGGAATTTAAATACAATTTTCACTGAGCTTTCAGGCCCTCCTTGAGCAGCAACACCTCTGAGGCACAAATCTCATTTAAAGCAATGCAACTCAAGCTGCATTTCATGGAATCATAGAATGGTTTGGATTGGAAGGGACCTTTAGAGGTCATCTAGTCCAAGTCCTTCCCTACTTGTGTTGTACAAACCAGGTGACAGCACAGATACTAAAGGCTGAATCTCCTCTTCATCCAAACTATACAAAGCTCAAAACATACTGTTTTCAGGGCTTCTTGTAAGATTTCCTATGGACACAAATCCAATCAAAGTGTCTCCTTCTTACCCATATTTACCCCAAACCAAAAAAATAATGAAATTTGGAAGCTGAGGTAGCATCTGAGGCTGCTCATAAAACAAACCCAGTATAAAAGCAAGGTGAAACAGCAGATTCCTCTCCACAATGACCTGAGCTGACAGCTACATTGCTGAAGACTGAAATTCTTCCTCTATTGCTCCTTAACACAGCCACAGAACATGGAGATGATGGAAGATACTCCTGTTCTGTTCTATGACCTATGTAAGGAAAGAAGAAAGCCTTAGAAATCATAGGAGCTCCAATATAAGTAGGGAAAATGGAGGCCAGTGCAGGGGAAACTCGGGGAAAGACTGAGGTGAGGAGTGCCACTTAAACTGCTGTCTTTTTTTCCAGACACACATCCCAACCCCCCTCTTTATCTCCCATCAGTTACGGGCCTTCAGCTTGCTCCTCTGAATTCCTTTCAGTATTTTCTACACATTCAATTTACATTTTTATGACCATTACCTTTCTCCTTCCTCTGCCAACAAATGCAAGGCCTGAGGAAGACACAACAGGAACAGTTCTGGGGAGTTCCTGACAGGGCAGAGGAGCATAAACCCATCCCCAGAACTCACCCCTGAAGTTATCAGTTACTTTAGCAGAAGATGCTCCTTGATGACAAAGAAGTCTCCATGCTATTAAGGGATTGTTCAAAATACCTTACTCCTTTGTTTAAGAGGATTATGCACTCCGAGGACTCCTGTTTATCAGTCCCCAGGTTCTCTTCTCTCACCCTTCCCTTGCCAAACTCCTGTTAATTATGGAAACCCAGATCTGTGGCCATGAAATAGGAGTTGAAAAATTAAGTAAATTAATCAGGCTGCGAAGGGCAGATGCAATGCCTACACTGCACCCATCACATTAAAACTAATCTAGGACTAGTGGGAAATGACATTTAGAAAAATTTCAGTTCTTCCAACACATCTCTCTTTCCTAATCAAAGTCCCTCCTCAGTACAAATCCCTGTTTCTTCTAAGCCAAGCTGCTTTTCCCCAGGTATCCTCCACCAAGAATGTGAGCAGGTAGAGGTCTGTGAGCTTTCCTCCCTCTCCACTGTTGACATAAAAACAATTAAAGAATTCTTCAGTTTGGATTGTTATTTCTGTAGCAATCCTTTGCCAGAGTTACTCACATAATTACTCTAATCTTTTAATCTAAGAGCTCCCCAAAGCCTCCTAACACATCCAAGAACATGGAACTCCTAATCCTGACTCTCCAGTCAGTTCAGATGCCTACAAAAACTCTTCAAGGGTAAACAGACAAGCACAGTTCTCTCCTGATTCTGTCCATACACCAGCAGTGCTCTGAGCTGACCTTTGAGCAGCACTCACCATTCATTGACAGATTTCATACTCCATTTCCACAACTTCCTGATCTCAGCCTTAGGGATACACATCCTGCATGTCTCCTGAAGCAGTGCACCAACAAAAACAAGGTTTGTATCTCTTGTGCAACAGAACACACTGGACACTTATGATCTCAAATCACTGAGAGAAGCAGATGTTAATTGTTAGTGAAAATGTATGTACAAAGCCTAAATTTAAGGTTTCAGCAGTCTTTAAAGAGTATCAAACCAAAGATTTCCAATGAAAGACTACTTCATCTTGCAGGAGTTTCTGTAAAAGACTTCATGAACAGCTGCAAAAAGACACTTTTTGAGCCACTTAAGATTTCTTCCTCCTTTCTACCCTTCAAAATAATTTTAATAATTATTCCCTGAATCTCTTACTGCTATTTGTAAAGGGAACAATGTGGGGTTTTAACACATAAAACTGCACCCAAGAGTACCTTTGCTGGGAATATAAATTAAACTAAATTGGAAGGTGCTACATTCCCATCTGTTCCCCTCCATCCAAACCAATTCTTATTGGGCTCAGGGGAGCCAATTCGAAAAGCTGAAGTGGCAGAAATTAACAGCAAAAATAGTTTCCTGATCCTGCTTGTGGAGAACAAGAGGTAGGAATGGATACCCACCTGGACAGTAGGTGTACCACAGGAACTACTCAGACCAGCCTGTGGCTGTGAGATCACGTTACTTGACCAGCAAGTCACCATCCCACTGAGACAAAAACACTGTGTGTGCAGTCAGATGAGGTAGGTTTAAGTTTGTTCATCCATTTTCAGCTACAAGAACCACATTAATGCACAAATTCCTCTGTTTAGATTTCTAGTAACTGTTCTTCTCCCTGGGCATACCCACATTCACCTCACAGAATGGTTTGGGTTGGAAGGGACCTTAAAGACCATCTCATTCCAACCCCTTGCCATAGGCAGGGACACCTTCCACTAGACCAGGTTGCTCCAAGCCCCATCAACCTGGCCTTAAACATGCCCAGGGATGGGGCAGCCACAGCTTCTCTGGGAAACCTGTTCCAGTTTCCTCACTGTAAAGAACTTCTTCCTAATATCCAATCTAAACTTACTNGCGGCTCCGCGGGGCCTTCTGGGTGTTGTAGGCACGGGAGCCATGAGGGCGGGGAACGGCTCCGGGATCACCGAGTCCAAGCCGAGACCTGGCACCAGACACGTCCAGTCTGTCCTCAAACACCGCCAGGGACGGTGACTGCGAGGAGCTGTTGACTCCTTCAAAGGCAGGGAGGCCATGCAGAGAGACCTCCACAAAGGAGAGGGCTGAGCAATCACCAAACGTGAGAGGTTCCACCAGGGGAAATGCCGGATTCTGCACCTGGGANTAGACCAGGTTGCTCCAAGCCCCATCAACCTGGCCTTAAACATGCCCAGGGATGGGGCAGCCACAGCTTCTCTGGGAAACCTGTTCCAGTTTCCTCACTGTAAAGAACTTCTTCCTAATATCCAATCTAAACTTACTCGCCACCACCTTTGTTCTACCACTACAAGTCTCCTCCTCAAGAGGATGCAGCCAAAAAAAAAAGCACACTGGAAAGAAAAGGGAAAAAAGAAAAAAAGAAAAAAAAAAAAAAAAAAAAAGAAAAAAAAAAGGGAGAAAAGCACTTTGTTTTTCATTGTGATGTTCAGAACAATATAAATGTTTCAAGCTGAAGTACTAGTCTCAGACTGCTCGTGTTCTCCACAAAGGAAAGCCTGTAACCTTATTCCTGGCATCAAAAAGAAATTTACCACGCAGTGCTGGAACCACAGGGTAATTCAAGGCCCTCTAGAAGCCTCCAGCCCTCGCAGTGACCAGCCCCAACCCTACGGGCTCCCTCGACCCTTGTCCTTTGGAGTCTTTCCGGGGCTACAACGCCAAGAACAACCTCTCCGTGACCCCAGGCGTGCGGCCGCCCACCCTCCACGGGAAAACTTCCCATTACATTTACACACATATCCCTCACAGCCCGGCGTGCCCTTGCCCCGAGCGGGGCGATGCTGCCCCGCTCCGAACGCCCAGCGAGGGCGGAGCAGCGCCGGGAGCAGCGCGGGGACCCCCGGAGCC
>VXBB01016095.1:6747-40349 GCA_013399915.1 Illadopsis cleaveri | reverse complement strand
GAGGAGAGGCTGAGGGCACTTGGTCTGTTCAGCCTGAAGAAGAGGAGGCTGTGGGGGCCTCCCCATAGTGCAGTTACAAATTCCTCATGAGGGGAAGAGGAGGAGTAGGCACTGATCCCTTCTCTCTGATGATAGTGACAGGACTGGAGGGAATGGCCTGAAGTTGTGTCAGGGGAGGTTTAGGTTGGATATCAGGAAAAGGTTCTTCCCCCAGAGGGTGGCTGGGCACTGAACAGGCTCCCCAGGGCAGTGGTCACAGCATCAGCCTGGCAGAGCTCAAGGAGTGTTTGGACAATGCTCTGGGGCACAGGGTGTGACTCTGGGGGATGGTGCTGTGCAGGGCCAGGAGTTGGACTGGATGATCCTTGTGGGTCCCTTCCAACTCAGCTTGTTCTGTGATTCCGTGACTCCATCACCTCACAGAATCACAGGCTGGGTCAGGTTGGGAGGAACCACTGTGTGTTATCTGATTAACCCATGACATCAGCTGCCTCCAGAAACATGTCCTGTAAATATAACCAGTACAAATAATTGTGCATTTATGGGCATAGATGGGGTAGGGAGAGCTGTGAGAGTGGATCAAATCAAAGTATTGCTTCAGAACAAAAATAAGCAAAGTCATACTCTGATTTCTTCATGATTTATTAATTAATCATATCCCTAAACCTGAAGTCAGAAGGAGACTGTAATGAATGAAGCATCCAAATGTTAAGCTTCTTTATGAGGTACAGATGATCCCCTTAGGAGGACACACACACACTGATTTTATAAGGAACGCTCTCACTACTAAAAGATTTATACCTGGATCCATTTCCAAATCAATTTTTCCTTGAGGCTTTCACTAAGACTCTTGTGGAGATTACAGAATTTGAGTTAGATGCCAATGTATTGTCATTCTGTATACAGAAACATTTCACTGTTTCAGTGTTTTTAACAGGACTGTGTAAGATGAGGGTGGAGGTTGTTAGTTTGATGGTTTGTTATTTTTTAAACCTCAGTAGCAGAAACGTCTCCTCAGCCCTTTGCATTCAAAACCTTACTGTGTGTAGAGTCTTTTGGTTCTGTAATTAACATCAATGCAAGGCATCATCACTCTGTTGGAGTTTCAGGGTATGAAAACGAGCTGTACAATATCTAATTGGCCAGACATGCATGGAATTGAGGAAAAATAAACTTATTTTCAATTGTTTTAATGCAGTGCTTTGGTTCCTGTCAGAGAACACTCTGTCCCACCAACATTAATTTTGCTGATTTATTCAACTGCCTAGAAAGAAACCATTCACCCAGGGAGAAACAATGCAGCAATTATCAACACTCAGGTAGCAGTGACAGGGGCTACCTCACAAAACTCAGGTCAGACCCAGTTCTCATGGGGTAACCAAAGGACTGCTCACTGTCCTAAGACTGCAGCCCCTTGTGCCACAAACATTGTGGTGAGCTTCCCACCAGGCAGAAATCCTTTGGAATAATCTTGTTGCCCAGAAAAGCTGTGAATTCCCCCTCCCTGGAAGTGTTTGAGACCAGACTTGATGGGGCTCTGAGTAGCCTGGTCTAGCAGAAGGTGTCCCTGCCTATAGCGGGGGGTTGGACATAGATGGTTTTTAATGTCCCTTCCAACCCAAACCATTCTGTAATTCTGTGGCAGGAGTCACACACTTGGACCATACAGTAAACTCAGACATACCAAAAAACTTAAGGTTGTGTTCAGCCTGGCATCTGTACAAATTGCACAGTTGGTGCAGCCACAAAGGGGACTTTGTGGGCAGGTATTTAACAGCATCAAATATACCCCTGATTTCCCATTCAGAACCTGAAGCAGGTTTGTCTCCTGGTGCTGGCCAGAGCTAAAAGTCATCCCATTGACAAATGCAGGTTCCAATAGGGAGGGTTTAGCAGGAAGACCATCCTTTGAGGGGAAAGCCTGTATTTAGGGAATTGCTAAACCATGGGCAAGTTCTTGAGCTGGTTTAGCCCTTGCTCACCTCAGTGATGACTCTGGACCTACATTTCTGGCATCAGCTGATGTCTGATTGCTGTCTTCCAACCTTACCCTCAATGAAACAACTCAGCAGCTTGAAATCCTCATGAGTCTTGTTAGTGGCATCATCACCTCCTATCACTGGAACTTAAGGATGTGCAAACAAATTGGTCATTCCCCACCATCTCCTTGGAACCAAGGCAGGAACCCAAATGTGAAGTTGAGCCCTGGTCTCATGTCTGTCCAGCTTCCAGCAGCTACGGGGAGCTGACCCTTCTAAAAACAGACAAGTTTGTGCGTTTCTATAATTTATAGGTTGTAAGTAAAAATAAACCCAGCATCTCAGCCCTGGGAAAGTGACTGGGAGGAGCTGGAGCACTGCTCTCTCCTTACCTTTGAAAAGAGCACAGAGAAATTCAGAGCTGAGGATTCCTTCTTGAGGGATTAGCCACACATGTGCTTTAACCTGCTTTATTTTTAACCTGCAGTCTGTGGTTTTCAGTAACAGAGCTCTGGTTGAGAGCATCTGCTAAAAAATTAGTTAGAAATTGACTTTCTGGGACTTCTGTAACTCCAGAGAGCAGAGATAAGGACCAATGGAGAGTTATGGCAGGGAGGATGTAAGTGCAGCAAGAAGATGATCATCCAGCTTGCTCTTTTTCTGTGAAGTTCCCATTATGCTTTCAGCAAACAAACTCTATATTTTGCTTCTGAAAAATCCTGCAAACTTTTATGGTACTGCTATAGTATCTTGGTGGGGGAGTAGGGAGGTGAGGTGTTCAGTATTATTAATGCCAAATGAAAATAAATAAGCACACAAACACCACCCCTCGTCCCCTAAGCTGTGCCGTGGCTTGGTATTTCTAAAGAGGCTGGCATTTCTACGGTGCTTCACAAACAGGAGATCAGATTTCAGCTTGGCACCAACTGTGGTCACATCATCAACATGGGAAGCACTTCAGTGGGAAGTCCCAAGGATGGACACCTGCAGCCTGCCAGCCCCAAAATGATCCTTTCAAGTCCATCATGGCTTGGATTTCTCCTGGAAGGAAGATGCTTGCCAAAGACCTGTGGTGATCTTCATCTAAACAGTGGGGTTTTTTTTTTCCTTTGCTCTGTGATTTGAAGCAAGTCTGCTCTGTCACATGTCAAGGGCTTATCAGAGCTTACTCATTTTATTCAGTAAATTTTGCCAGAAATGCTTCAGCAGCTCCAGGTCTTAGAGAAAAGCTTGACATTTGATGGGGTTTTGTTGCAGCTCACTGGGCTGCAGCCATACACCTCCCACTGCCTTTCTCCCTCCTGGAGACGCGGCAGCCAAGCAGAGTGATCTGGTTTATTAAAAACACAGGTGTCGGACCTGGAGCTGCCCCACAGTGCTGGGAAAGGTCACGTCCTGCAGACCTGCTCTTCCAGATCATCAGGTTGCACTGCTGGTCACAAGGAGTGGAGCAGACCTGGAGATGGGAGGGGTTCACAAAGGGAAAACAGCAGATTGGGACAAATTCTGTTCTCGGAGACCCTGCACAGGGTTTTCCTGGTATTAGAGTGGGATACAGGATCCTGCAAAGCCTCTGCCACCCAGGAAGAAGCAGGAGCAAAATGGGATGTAAGTTCCTTAAAATGCATATGCCAGAAAAGCCTCTGGCCATGGCTTGTCCTGTCCCTGTGCTGTCAGGAATTGAGTTTGGCTGTTAATTCTTTCATAAAATCATGGAATGGTTTGAGTTGGAAGGGACCTTACAGACCATTTCATTCCAACCCTAATTCTTTGCCCTGAAAAAGACTTCACTGAATACCAATGAATCCCTGTGTGATAAATAAACTCAAGTCTTCTTCCCTGGAGGCCACACCGGGTTTTAAGGTTTCAGGATTGTGGGATGCATCTCAGCAGGAGTTAAGCTGAAAGCTGATAAAACCCTGACATCTGAGGGCCAGAACTGCAGCAGTGGAAACAGGCACGTCCCTTTTGACCTCAGCATCCCTGAAATGCTGTGGTTCATGTGTCTCTGCATAATTAGTCATGGAGCAGTGATTTTTTTTTACCCCTATGGGGTTTAAGAGAGCCATATTTCTGAAAACCAGCATCAGAAAATAAGAGAGTGGTAAGGACTGGGAGCACCCAAAAGCCACATCCAAGGGGAAGGTCTCAACCTGGCTAAATGCAGCACAGCCTACAACAGATCAGGTCTGGTCTGGTGTCCCCAGAAGTCACAAACACATGGAACAATGTGTTCACCTTCACCATGGAGAGCAGTAAGTCCATCTGCTTCCCTTTTGTCCTGTCCCCCGTCACTGTCATCACCTGTTTCACAGGGAGATTGGTTGGGCCACTGCAGGACAACTGGGCTGGGCTGGGCAGGGCTCTGTGGTCCTGGAGTAGAAACTGGTGGCTTTTCTTAGCCCCAGGTGACAAACTTCTCCCTGCAGCAGTCTCCTGGGGCTATTCCCTTAGTTCCAGTGGTGTTCACCCACCTCTCCTGGAGACACACACACAAAAGCACAAAGCAAAGCTCAGTTGCAACTCTCATTTAATTCTGCATCATAGAGCCATAGAATGCTTTGGGTTGGAAGGAACATTTAAAGGTCCTCTAGACAACTTCCCTGTCATGAGCAGGGACACCTTGCACTGGACCAAGTTTCTCAGAGCCCTGCCCAATCTGAATGTATGTCAATGCCTTACAAAGTGCTGAGCTGACAAATTACACATTTTCACTGCCTTTTATTGGATGCCATCAGCTCATTTTCAGTGGTCAGAAAGGTGACCTGCGGTCTGGAAATCCCAGAGCTGGCCACAGCAGCTTCACAAACACATCTGTTGGAATTTTTTGCACTAAAATTGCTTTTCTTTTCGGGCACTGTGGGATTGATGAAGAGTAGAAGTTCTCTGGAGTCCACCATTTCTCTGGAGGCTTAACAGCCCCAGAATAAAATGTGAATTTAGGTTTATTCCATGGCAGGATTTGTCTTGCACCTGAAGAAAAAATGAATTTTGCTCAAATTTGTTGTTACACTGATGCCAGTTTTGTCCATGCAAAAGTAACTGACAACATTAAAAGTGCCCAGGTTCTTTCTAAAGTGAAGAGTTTTGAGGTTTTTAATTTTGCAGAAATCCTGCTGACACAGCAATGCCAGTGTGCAAAGTTCTGCAGGACCAAGTTAATGTTCTACTGAATTCCTTTGCTTCGGGACTAGTTCTTGAATGTCTACAAAATGTATACAAATGTCTAAACTAAATCCACAGGGGCTAATCCTCATTTCACATCCTTGCAGTTAAAGTTGGAGCAGCAGCAGTGAAGGCACTGCAATGGCAGCACTTGAGACCTGGTGACCTCTGTGAGATCCCTCTGGCTATTTTTCCTTAAAAGCACAGTATCAGTTTTCACTAAGTATACCTATTGTTAATTTTTAGTATTATTTAGTATGAATTTTTCATTGGCCATAGAAGCTGTGGCTGCCCCATCCCTGGAATTGTTCAAGGATGAGGCTCTGACCAGCCTGGTCTAGTGGAAGGTGCCCATGGCATGGGGTAGAACAAGATGGTCTTTAAGGTCCCTTCCAACCCAAACCATTCCACGATTCTCTGATTTTTCCGTGCATTGTAACAGCCAAAAGCACCACTAGATGTCACAACTGCTTCACTGTTTGACTGCTCACTCCTTAACAGTCTTGGCTGAGGAACAACTTTTGCAGGTTTAACTGAGGAGCAAAATACAAAGACAACTAAGCAAAACCAAGGTTTCGTCCTCAGGAGGTGCAGGGTGCTTCAGGACACATCTTTCATGAGAAAAAAAAATCGTGTGTTTCTCAAATCCTCTGGTTTTGGGCACAAAAAGGCTCTGCAGTTTGTTCAATATGAAAGAAATTAATGTTCAGGACCACCCTGACCCTTTGAAACTACAGCAAAAAACTGGTGGGAAAAAGTTTGATGTGGGATACAAACAACTGTGCTGAAGGCAGGAAAGCAAAATGACCACAGGATATTTTTCTTTTGCTTTGATTCTGATAATTTCAGAGCTGGAAGTGACTTTCCTACACTTTCCCTAGTTATAGCATATGGCATTTGTGTTGTCACTGTGGCTGTTGATGCTTGATGGTCCTGGAACACAAAAGCACCCACCCACCTCCTCCTACTGAAATAGTGAAGAAATAGCAATAACATCAACTGAACTTAATTAGGCCAATCTCGAGGTGTTTGCTGTTGCAGGAGCTAATTTTAGATGCCAAACTGCCACAGAGGCTGGCTGTATCTCTGGCCTATTTTAGCAGCTCGTGGCAGAGAGGCAAATGATTGGAAGGTGAAGGAGTGAGCACAGTTGCTTCAGCCCATGTGAAGGTCAGGGAAGAATATTCTTCCTCTGTTCCCAAGGCAATCTGATTTCTGTCTCTGCTGGTGTCATCCATAGGAACCTGTTCATCCTCAGGACTTGGCACTGAAGTTGCCACAAAAGAGAAATACACCATTTTCAGAGGGAGGTTCAAAGTAATTATCTCCCACAGGCTTTTAGAGAGTTTTTCTCCCTCCCCTAAACGCACTGTAGTCAGTGCACCAGCCTGTGCCATCCTTACGTGCATGAAAATAATAGCAAAGCTGAAGATAATTAATTCATTTATTCACTCTCTCATGACCAGTAATTGCTCCTGTGGATTCCTTTTTCACTCCAGTGACAACAATTATTGCAAACAAAACCAAAACTGAATTCCTGTGAAATTGCTGTTAAAGCATTCCCTGAAGGTGAAGTGAAAGCAACAAAAAACTCCCAAAAAAAACCAAAAAAACAAACAAACGAACAAAAAACAAACAAAAAAAAAACCACCACCACCCGAAACCTAAAACCAATAAAAAAGTACAATGAAAAAGAAAGCAAAAGTGATTGTCAGAACAGCAGCACCTTACAAGAAGCAGTGAACATCTTGGTGGGGGTGTTCTCACTGTGCTGAATTGTGAAATACCTTCTTTGTGAAGGGAAGAGAAAGGGCAGACATTGATCTCTGCTTGATCTTTGCTCTGTGCCCGGGGACAGGACCCAAGGAATGGCCTGGGGTTGTGTCAGGGGAGGTTTAGGCTGGATATCAGGAAAATGTTCTTCCCCCAGAGGGTGGCTGGGCACTGAACAGGCTCCCCAGGGCAGTGGTCACAGCATCAGCCTGACAGAGCTCAAGGGGTGTTTGGACAATGCTCTGGGGCACAGGGTGTGACTCTGGGGGATGGTGCTGTGCAGGGCCAGGAGCTGGACTGGATGATCTTTGTGGGTCCCTTGTAATTCAGCTTACTCTGTGATTCTGTGAAGAACCTGGTTTAACTTCATCCCTAAAATGGACATGAAATGGGAAAGTCCAGGAACTTCGGCTCAATTAGTTCATATGCCAACTGTCCTTCTCTAAAAACTGAGTGCATTTAATGGGAAAACAGATTTAAAATCCCACAGAAAATAAATGGCACTTTTTCCTTGAGTGAGCTGTGAATCAGACCTGCAGTGGGTTCCAGAGGAAACTCACGGGAGGTGCTCCCATCTCTCTGGGAGATGTCCCATTACAGGGCATTGGAAGCACAGGCAGGAGCCTGCTTTTCCTGAGCAAGGGGCATTTTTGGCTCAGTGGGGTTTCTGCTTGGTTACATCACTTCAGTGGGTACCACAGAGGAGTGTTAGCTGTCTGCTCTCACACTCCACTCAAACACCCAGGCACATTCACCCTCAAACTGAAATATTTGCAGTGTTTAAATTCTCTGGGATTATTGACATGTTTAGAATGAGACAAGCCCAGGTCCTGTAGGAGATCACAGTGAAGCACAACTCCTCATTACACCTGTGTGTGACAAAATATGATTTTGGTTGGATTTACTTGTGCAGGACAAGAAATATTTGAAAGGGGAGGTTTTAAATGGCTGATTCTGGCTGTGCTTCCTCCACATTGGGGTGGACTGCAGAGGAGGAGGTGGAGCACAGAGCAAGGGGTGGCCCATGGGTGAGGACCCACATCTCTCCACTGTAACAGGAACCCAGAGTGGCACAAAGGTGTCTGAACTGCCTCAAGCTTGGGCAGAGGGTTCCCAGCCTGTCTACATTCACCTAATTTGCATGATTCACTCATCACAAGATTATTTATTACAGTGGCTTTAGTGAAATTCCTCTTCCTCACTTTAAAGCGATGCTGTGTCCATCTGACTTCAGATGCAGCCCAAAACCAACTGAGGCCAATGAGTCTGCTCAAGCTGACAGGCTTTGCTAAATGAGCATCTCTGTTGGACTCAGTGGTGTTTTCTTTTGAGATAACACCAAATCACAGCTCACCCAAGCCTGATGCCAACTCCTTTCATGACTAGAGGGAAAAGAAACTTGGCCCACAATTTTCCTGGGAAGAAAAGAGGGAAGAAAAGAGAGAAGAGAAATATTTCCCTCCCCCCCTCCTATCCTCAATATGTACCTCAGCTTTTTGCAAATCAATCTAACAAATCCTAGATGAAAACTTTAATCACAGCTATAGATATATCCCCTCCTCTGCCCCATGTCAGCCTGGGAAGCACCCTGTGAGACCCAAGGAGGCTTCCTCTGGTGGACTTCCCAAGCTGTGCCAATGGGACCAGCCCATCCCCAGGGCTTGGAGCTGTATCAGAGATGCCCCAGGTGATCAACCTGAAGACACCAAAGGTTCCTTGTGTGTTTTGCCTTGACTGCTTGGACTGACCTCCCCAAGCATTGCATGTGTTTGTGTGGAGAGGCCTTGCCTGTTTCCAGAAAAACAGGATGGTTTCAAACCATCTGTTTATCAGCAGGGGTGACAACTACTATTGCCAGGTGAAAACTGAGAGCCCTCATCTCTTTTGTCTTCTTGGAATTGTATTGCAAAACAAACAGCCCCATGGCTGGTCAGGTTTGGTCACAACCCAAGAATTCTCTTTAGCAACCTGGCTGCTGGCACCTGAGTGTTAAATCAGACCTTTGTGGGTGATGAAGGCAATGACAGGGCTGATACTGGATGTAGGGGGTGACTGGCTGCCTGGCAAGCAGCCCCATCCCCAGCACAGCCACTTTCACCATCCCTCTGATGGGGAGGTAAACAACACAAATTGGAGTGTGTTGGCTCTTTTCACTCTCCAGAAATCACCTGTTGTGTTTCTGCAGTGACCTGGCTGATTCCCAGAAACATCCCCCGCTCCCACACAGGTTCCATGGAATTTTTCAGCACATGAATCTCCATATCCTCCCCTTGATCACACCTCTGCCTAGAACACAGTGAGTGTGTCCCATCAGGGATCTTTCTGTGAAACACCTTGATTTTTAAAACTGCATTTCACTCAAACTTTCAAAACATCTTTCCTCTCCATCTGTGAATCCATCTGCAAGCTGACAGTGATTTCTGGTTCATCAGCTCCACCTGCCTCACTGGAGCTGTTCCTGCTTGGTATGAAGGTGAGGAACACTCACCATGGATTGTCACCCTCTGATCAGTGGAAGCCTTTTACCAGATCAAGTTTTCCTAGCAAGTAAACAACAGCTTGGGCCAACATGAGGTACTCTGTATGCTTGAGTGGATCTGAAGAACTCTCTCTGCATCCTCCATTGAATACTCTGAATTCAGGAAAATCTTGTAGCAATCCTTTCCACTTACACACATCCCTGCTAGAACTGCATTTTCTGGTCTAAGCACTGCAACAACTTTCCTGAAGTGTTTTTATAGTTCTCTGGTGTTGGAGAGACTTGGAGGCAGGAAGGGATGTGGGTTGCCTTTGTCTGGGGTGGGCACTCCCAGGAGATGAGGGGTCCTGCCTAAAATAGATGGGGTGAATCCATTTGGCTCTTTTCATAGGGCTCCAGGTTTGTCCAAGCTCGTGTGGCTTTTGAGTGGGAATTTATGTGAAATAAATCCTATTACTGATGTAGGAAAACTAGGAATAAGTTGTTCCTGGTCCTGCTCTATCCATCTGTTTGATCAGCAAAATGGGTGCAGAGATGGATCAATAGACAAATAAATGAATTATAGCAGACAATATTTATCCATGCTTGGCCAGCCATCTGGCTAAATAGCAGCATTGATCCTGTAAATAATTATATCCCTGAAATACCTCACGTACTCCTCAAGCAATAAATACAGGCCTTAGGGTATGAATTTCTCCACTGAATTTTTCTTGAGGAAGGCAATCATCCACCACAGAGTAACAGCAACAGGTGGATTCTCTCTCTCAAATTGGTTTTATCTTATCTATTTCTCTTAAATTAGTCAAATGAAGACTAGAAAGGCATCAGGCTTTTTTTTCTGTCTCATTTACTGAATATTCAGTGTGGAACTCTTGAGTATTATTTAACCGAGAAATTTGAGTTTTCTAAGCATTCATTGAGCAAACAAAGCTTATTTTCCCCTTTATAACCAAAATGTTCCCAAACTGGGTGAGTAAAATAAGCTTCAAGAGCTCACATTAGGCACTTAGTGATTGCAGCACTTTTAGGCAGGCAAGTGGAAGAGCTGAGTTAAAACACAGAACACACTTGTAGAAATGATCCCCTACGTGAGATGTCCCCATCAAAGCTTGGAGAGAAATAAAGGCCCAAGGGCAGGTCAGGCCTGATCCAGAGGGATCCAGCAGTCGAGAGCGAGGATCTCAGGCGGGCTATGTGGGAGGGGTGGGATTGGACCAGCTCAGAGGGGAGGGCAGGGGCTGTCCTGTGCTGGGCACAGCCAGTTGCAGGTGGTTCCAGGGGTGCTGGGGGTGCTGGGGTGTCCCTTTGTGACAGAGGCACATTCCAAGTCTCTTTGTGACACGGGGGCTGTGCTGTGCTGGAGGCCACTGTGACCTCTGGGAAGTCTTTTGGGGCACAGAGCCCTGGGGTGCCACTGCCCAAGGGCACCTTTCTCAGGAGGCAGCAGCTGCCTGAGAACCTCTGCAGGAAAGCATGACAGAGACGCCCACGGGGGAGAAGGTGAATCCCAAATCCTTGCCCACCTCAGGGCTGCTGAGCCTGAAGAGGCAAAGGATGAGCAATGGGGCAGAAAAGAGAGGCTGGTGATGGGACAAGGCTGGGCTTGAGCTGTGCCAAGACAGCCTCCTCCACCCCATACCTCTTCTGTCCCACAGATGGACCTCAAGCAGCCACAGGTGGACCACAGGCAGCCACAGAACTGCCCAAATGCTCCTCTTGGGGCACAAGAGGCAGCAAAGGTGGCAGCCTCGGGTGAGCAGGTGCTCTCAGCAGAGGCACTGAGCCATGTCCCACCCCTGCAGAGCCCCTGCTCTCTCCCAGGCCCCTCATCTGCCCAGGGGGCAGCCCAGACCCTCAGAGGGCAGTGGTCAGTGCTGCCAGCACCAGAGCCTGGGGAGGGGCCCTGGGGCAACACGGAGGAAAAGAGGGAAGTCTGCCATCCCCTTGAGCCATGCCGAGGGGAAAGCCACGTGGAACAAGAGCTTTCCCAAGGGGAAGTCCACAGAATCCAGAAGCTGTCCCAAGGGGAAAAGAACAGCAACAAAACATCCCGGCATGAAAGCTGGAGACGCATCACAATCCGGACTGTCTGGGTCAACCCCAAGTACCCGGAGCTCTTCCAGGACCCCCTCCAGGAGGAGGCAAAGGCAGCAACTCCTTCTGCCTCAGACGAGCAGGTGCCAGCAGCAGGGGCACAGAGCCCTTCCCCAGACAGCCCCTGCTGCTCTCCCTGCTCCTCACGGACTCAGCTGGCAGCCCAGAGCCTCAGTGACCTGCAGGGTGTGCACAGGCGGCCCTCCAGCCCCAGGCGGGCTCTGCGGGCTCTGTGCATCCTGCTCTGGTGCTCCTGCATGGAGCTGCAGCTGCAGGGTTAGTGCCTGCTGCCAGGCTCTAGTTCAGATCAGTTCACTGGGGACAGTTCAGTTGTCAATAAATATTTTTATATTTGCAAAGAGCCCTGGAGAATCGCCACTGTCCATCGTTACTGCACAGAGACTCAATGCAACCAACACCTTTCCTGCAGGAGGACATGCCAGTGAAAGATGCTGATTTACCAGCAGTGCTCAGTGAGCCACCTTGGGACCCAGATGGGTTCCAGCAGCACCAGAGATTTGAAAATCAGTGGTTTCATGGTCATTGTGGCCAAGACAGCCACCAAGCACCACCTCACCCATGAGAGCCTCTCTGGAAACAAGTAGCAAAGCACAGAGGACACCTCTCCACATCAGCTCCCCAAGGCCCTCTGCCAAGAATTTGTCATCCAGGTGTCTTGGGAATCTCCTGGACCTGTCTTTTCCCAGTTAACATCTGGCCAGTGGAATTGCCCCACAAGGACAAGGATGGTTGTATTGGTGGTGTCCTGAGAGTCCTTAAAGAATAACTCCAATATGCCATGGCCTGGCTGGGTCCCACGATGCCAATGAACAACATCCTCTGACTGGTGTCAATTCTGGACACTTGAGGTGAAGAAATGTTACTTTGAGATAAAGGAGCTTGGATGAAATATTCCGTGCTGACCTGGCACATGGGAGCTGTAATCGACTTTACTTTCAGTTCACTGTCTCTAGAACATCCATGATTTTTAAGTCTCAGGTATTAAATTCACTCCAGGGAAAAAAAATCCCAGCTAAGTAGCCAGATGAGTTTTCCTCTTCACAACTTGACACAGGCCAAGCTCAGCTGTGGAGAGGGAACATGGAACTGTGCCTGCCTACCTGGGAGCTTTAAAACATGTCCATCTGATTTTCAGGAAAAAAATCCTACCTTTTTTTTTCTTATATACTTAACCCAAAACTGATTTAGTTGAAAAACAAAAGGCAAGAAATTGCCCAGGCAGGATGGATTAAATGATACTGAACCTCTCAGTGATGTTTTGATGTGATTCTAACTGTCACATGTGGCAAAACCTCCAGCTGTACAATCCAGTGAGCAGAGAGGATTTTTCTAATGATTCTACAGCTGAGGATGTTCAATCTGCTGAGGGCTTCCTGCTGAGTTGCTTTAAAAGTGATAAAAAGCTCTTGGCCAGCCTTGCTGGTGCTGAGGCAACGGTGTTGGTGAGGCAGAGCATCCCAGGAACTGCAAATGAAGCCTGTTGGGCATTTGTGGGCATCAGAGATATGAATTACAGCACAGCAACTCCTTGAGCAGGTTCCAAGATCAGATGAGGGAGCAATAATGGCCTTGGGCTGCTGGGGAGCCTCTGGAAGGAGGCTGGAAAAGGCTGTTGATAGCCAGGGCTATCACGGCAGCAAATCCACAGGAAAAACACAGAGCCTGAGCAAAAACACTCAGAAAAATACCCCAAAGCCCCAGCCAGGGTCAGCTGAGCTCTCAAATAAGGATGAAAGAAACATTTCATAAATGATAAACCACAGCCCACAGCCGACTTGCAGAGAAACCTGCAAGGACCCTGTCCAAAAAGTAGTGGTCTGTGGCAGAGGCTGAGTTTTCCCAAGGTGCTCATATGCAGTGGATCATACCCTGAAAACCCTCACAGTAGAAAGTGTGATTTTCTGCTTGCTCTTCAATTAGACAAGATTTTGGTACATTACTTTTGAGCTGTTGGATTTGACTCTTCACTGATCTGGTCCAGCCCTCACTAAGTTACATATAAAGGTAAAGGAAAGAATTATAGTCTCCTCTTCAAAAAGTAATACTCATTTAAAGGTTAGAGGAAGGAAGGACTGTCTTTTTTTTCCCCAGCAATATATTAAGATGGTAAGAAAAGCATCCCACTTTAGTAGCATCTAGATTTACAGCGGGGTTTTTCAATTTCATTTGTCATTGCCAAATACATTACACTGGGATTAAACTGTACAGGTTATTAAATACTGATTACAAGAAGACAGCGTGCTGTGGCAGGCAAATAAAACTTGCAAGTTACTGAAATAATGTTTAATTAAAGATTTTGATCTATAAGGCATTCTAGTAACAGCTTCAGTAGGAGATTATGCAAACCTGTGAGACATATTTATAAGTAGAAAGGGTACTTGAGTAGTATTTTCTTTAATTAATCCAGCACTGGAAGACCACCACGAGGGAATTTAGAGTTTGGTGCACAGTAAAAAAGACCATTCCAGTTAGCAGGCACTACAGCTTCTGTGGGGCTTTTTTTTTTGCATTATCAAATTCATGTGCACATATTTTTAACAGTACAGCATGAGGTGAACTTTGAATTTAGTGTGATTAAGAATATTTCTAACTCAACATCTCCAAGTGAAGTTGGATATTGAAATATTGGGAGGTTTACAGATCTGAGGTATTTGGCTTAATAGCCACATTTTTTCTTCTGCTGAATTTCATTTTTCTGTTACTGACTTCCAGAAACAACATAAATCATCAAAAACATTTTGCTTTCCAACGACTGATGGTTTTGTCTTTCACTCAGACATTCTTGTACAAAGTCTTCTGTTTTCACTATAAAAAATAGTTTATGTAATTTCCTGTAGGCAAACCAAGTGACTGATCCTTTACTGTTTTGCTCACTACGTTTAGCGTTGATGGTCTGACATGGTTTTCACAAGGCTGGAAGTGTCATTAAGGAAGGGTAAGAGGTGTTTGTGTTAGTAGGTGTAAAAATACAAACACAAGTCTCATGCCCTGAAAAACCTCCTGGTCCCAGTTACCAAGGTTATGGAGTTAGAGGGATGATAAAACTCCCACTAAAGTTACTGGAAGGGGAAATGAATAAACTTCACAAGTTTTCAGTACAAAAACCTGGCAGTTTTAGGTCTTCAATTTCATCTTTAATCTGAAATGCATCACCTTTCTGCTGATATACTGAGTGAAATAAAGCTGCAAAGACATTTTTGAGGACTCAAAAGGCTTGATAAATCACTTTCAAAATGAAGACATCTTTCCTTTTTCTCCTCCTTTCCTGGTGCAGCTGGACCACAGACAGTGTCATTACACAATTTTTTGTTAAATCCACACACTTTAAAAATGGATCTGGCTTTATGTTTGAAAGATATTAATACATATTACAGCTTACTGATATTCCTCACAGCTAATTTTTATCACTGGTTATGCTATGCTGATTTTCTCCTCATCACTTTAGCTGTAATTTTTTGGTTTAATACCCAGAGCACACATCCTCTATGCTGCCTGCTTAATTATTTTCACCTCTTTTTATGCCACATTTCTCAGATCAGTAATTATGTCAGATCATAAATCCCATCCTACACTGACTATAATAACTTGACAGTAATACTTTCTATACAACATGGAACAAGGTGAGTTGGTTTAACAAAAACACGTAATTTCTTTCTAGTTAGTTTAATTAATTCATCTTAATTATTTAACCTATTAACCACTGGTTAATTAAATTGAATCTGATGCACCCTTTTACTATATTTATATTGCCTTTTTTTTTTTCTTGAATGGGACTAGTGTTTCATTACCTCTGTTGCTCATTAATTTTAGTGCTGCTGTTGCTCTTTCTTGAAATGTTTGTTTCCTCCAGGGCCAAGTTAATCCATAATTCAGTGCTAATGGTAAATCTCTGTGTATTACCCACCACACACACAATCCAAAGGGCAATGGAGGGAGGCTGGATCACATGAGGTAACAGAACCCACTGCAGGAATGCACCCTAAATAGCCACAACCAGCCTGCCTTGGGGGTAAAAGGACACCTCCTCCCACCTTCTTTGGATTGCATTTTTTTTCCCAATGCCATCTTCTAAAAATATATCCCTGCTTTTCTTCCCAGGGTGCAAGGGAGCAGGGTGGGATAGAAGTGGCAGCCCATCTCTAAAGGCTTCTGAGGGTTCTTTTGAAGATCACCTTGACAAATCAAAGCCCAGAGCAAACACCACAGTGAAACCAGCCAAGGTGGTAGAATCAAATTCAACGAACTCAGGCTCAGGAGCTCTCAGGAGCAGCTGCACTGCTTCTACCCAAGGAAGTGACAGGGAGCTGCAGTGCCTGCCCTCAGCTGGAGATCTGCCACAACATGCTCATCTATCAACTGTTACCTCTCCAGAAACATACGGAATAATAGTGATAGCCCAGAAAAGGACCAGGGACTAGAAATACTTCTGCTGCCTGTACACTTCACTTTCTTCAAACGTGCTTGTGGCAAGGCAGCTGAGCATCACTGTAAATGGGATGAGTTGGTGACAGGGCAGAGCCAGGGCACAAAGCCACCCCAGAGGGGATGGACTCCCTGCACCACACCTGAATGTGCTGGCAGATGAGGATGAGGGTGGTCATGACAGGTGAGGGAGCCTGACAGCCCCGAAGGGAAAGGATGTGACCATTGCCAAGAGCCCCTTAAGTCAAACCCCACCTACTGACTCTGCAAATGGGAGCTGGGGGAGTTTGCACTAGGATTTGGATGCTAAATTTTCTCCAGGGGTTTTAATTCCACCCAGACATTTTAATTCCAGCTGCGTGGTACAGTGCACACCGTGCCCATAACCCACAGCCTGAGACCCACTCAAAGTCCCACCCCAGCAGGGGAATCTGCTGCAAAAGCCCCCACAAGATCAACCCCAGCACCCAGAGCAGCTCAGGAATCAGACCTGCCCATCTTCAGGCTAAGGAGCCCCTGCTAAGCACAGAGCTGAATGAGATCACAGCTGGTCCAGGGCCAGAAGGTAATGGTGCAGTAATGGGTTTATTGGCCTTTTGAGAAGGAGCTGTTTGATTTCAGACAGAGGAGAGTCAACAGCAGCGTTCACTCCCGCTAATCTCATTTCCAGCAGCACGCTGAGTGAGAAGGCACTTGGGCACAAAGCTGTGCTCGACTGCTCTCTGTTTATCCAGGATTACATTAGCAGCCCAAGAGCATCTGAAAACAGCCCCTAGCCAGAGCTGGGGCTTTGCAAACGCCTCCTGCAGCACCAGGCTTGCTTGTTTCCAGCAAGCTGCTGGCAGTTTGCTCAGTACAAGAGCTGGATTTAGATGCACAGGTTTTGGATGTGCAAACTGAAGACAGTGTCTGTTGAGGAAAGTACTGCAGATAACAAGTGTTGACCACATAATTTTGGTTCATTTTAAATAATTCATTTACCTTAAGCAAAAAGAAATCAAATGCAGAAGGGTTTGGCCAGGGGGGAAGTTAGCAGAAGTTGGTCT
Source organism: Illadopsis cleaveri (assembly GCA_013399915.1). NCBI lineage: Eukaryota > Metazoa > Chordata > Aves > Passeriformes > Timaliidae > Illadopsis > Illadopsis cleaveri. The sequence continues at coordinate 23,370 of VXBB01016095.1, read as the reverse complement.
GACCATGATCTACCCCATTATCCACAAAGTAAGTTACTTTGAGAACAAAATTACCACCAAGTCTGGTATAACAGCTCTTTATTTCAGTGTCTAAAACACAAAGACAGGGCTTGCATTTCGACATCAGAACCATGCAAAGCACCTATACACCAAAAATGAGATATTGGATGAGTGTCTCTCTCCTGCTACACATGGAAAATTTAGGCAGGAAGACTCCATTTTCCTGTGTTCTGCTCTATCCTTCCACAAATCAACTAGCTGTGAGGGGTGATAATTAACCTTCATTCCAAACCAAATCATTTGCCACTGAACACTATTCCATACTGCCCTAAGCTGCTAAAATATGCTTCTGTAAACTCCATCAAGCACCCAGTTCCGCTCTTGGTCTACAAGGACAAAGTCCCAAACATCTCCAGCTACAGGACAGATTTTAATCAGAGGTACTGAATTAAATGAGAGCAGAGTTTGGCTCAAAGGATGAATGTCTCCTCCACACAGGAGCCCAGAAAAGGCCCTTACTAGTGTCCCAGAGAGGGGGATGTAGAGACCACCCTAGGCTCAGAGAATTGTCATGGTGCACAGAGGACAACCAGACATCCTGAACTATTAAAAAACAGTGGTATAGAAAAATAAAAGGCATAAAATACCGAACCAAAAAGGTTCCAAATAAGGCATCAGCAGGTCCCAACTGGATGTGCTCCTGTTACACACGTCACCCTCCCAGCCAGGATAGTTAGGAATGATGCATTAGGATTGTATTTCTGACTTCCATCATCAAGCACTATGAGCAACCAGAAGGATTCAAGTTCTCTTTGAAAAAAAGAAAAAAAAAACCTTCCAAACACAAAACCAGGGAGTAATGTTTTGGTAAGTATTTCTTAGAAAAGAAAATAAAAACGTTAAAGCAATTCCTTGAAACGACTCATTAAAAAAAGACGACATTCCTGTAAAGTAAAAATATATATATATATAAATAGAATCTATTTTTTGTTTGTTTTGTTTGTTCACTTGTTTGTTTTTTTTTAAAAAAAGACATTCAGTATCACGTCAGCGGGTTCCGATGGGCGTTCCCGCGGGTCTCCTGCGACAGCTGCTGCTCCTTAAGGCAAAACGTCGGGGTTGGCAAGGTCAGGACAGCTGAGTGCCTGTGGCAGGGCCCTGTCAGCAGGGCTGCTTCTCCCTCACGCTGACAGAGCCGTCCTCCATCCCAAAATACACCACCTCGGCCATGTCGATGAACAGCCCCGTCTCCACCACGCCTGTGGAACGAGAGGTCGCTGGTTACTGCCAGAGTCACCCACTCCTGTGCTCCTGACCTCTGCTCTGCCTGTGCTGTGCTCATTATAAAGCACCAGAGCCTCCATCACGGGTTTGGAGAAGTGTCCAACCTGTACTGGCCATACAGGGAGCTCTGGGAAGTCTTTTCCATGCAGCCACTCCCAGAAAAAACTCTCCAGAGACTGAGAAACAACTCCCAAAGCTCCCCTGACATTCACACTGCCCCAGCCAGTGCTGCTGCACCAACACAATCACGAGAAAACCATTTTCTGCCATCTGAAGACCCATGGGAGCAAGAGGAAGCTGCACACACCCACAGGACTGGGGATCATTGTGGGCCTGAGAGATTTTAGCCTGCTAGCAGCTGCTGACTTTTCCCAAAGAAAAATTTCTCAAGAAGGCTTTTTCTCAAAACGATCTTGGCAAACAACTATCCTTTCTCAAAACAGTCTTTCTCCAGGTGGTGTTGTTGCTGTTTCTCTAGTTTAACCAGTGGGATTAGAGAGGTGTCATTCCTATTCACCAATCATGTTAAGGCTGTATCAAAACACATTATAAAAGGTAGTAAAAATTAGACAATAAAGCCTTTTTTCTATGCTCTTTCCCTTCTGAAATATTTGGAGTCTTTCATCTTTCTTTCGTGTCCTACAGCAACAGATCATCTAAAAGACTCTCCTGTGAGCAATCACCTGGCTAACACTTGTTCAAATGTTAAGACTCGGCAGCTCTGGTGCTACCTCTGCAATTTGTAGCCCATTTGTAAATCCACTTTTGATTGCATTTAATTATGGGGTGCTCTTAACTTCACAGTGATCACTGAGACACAGGCAGAGGCCAGGAAGGTGGATAGAAACAGAGGACAAGGGCCACCACAAGCACAGGGTGGCCAAAACCCTTCTTCCAGCACTGCATTTAGGCTTTAACAGCCTCACATTTAGGCTCGTCCACCTCTGGGCAAGGAAGAAGCTCTTCTTCCCTTAGCAGGTGTATTTCTGAGCAGAAAACAGTGCTGAGACCACACCCACAGGATGGAACAGGTCTCATTATTTACTATTCATTTCTCAACCAAAAAGAAATGCAGAGAAGAAGCTCCTGCTGTGCAGGGTAACCAGGCACTGTCTGCTTCTTGCACAGACACACAGGTCTGATGACACAGAGATTTGGACAGCTATGGGCAGCAACTGCATTAGGATATGGAGCACTGCAACAGGGGCAGCCCAGTGATCACCAGAGAGACCACTTCCAACCCCAACAGTTCTGTGATTCTGTGATAAGAACTACTGAGGGAAGCAAAACCACTGACCAGAAACACCTGGAAGTCACTGGCCACTCTTCACCCAGCCTACACCCAGAGCCTCTGCCTGGTCTGGTGTTTCAGCTGTGGAGCCAGAACAATCTATGGCTGCTTTGTGGGGATGCTGGTGTTTGTGCAACGAGATCCCAACCTGTTCCTGTATGTTCTGGCAACACATGAGCAGTCAGTGAAGGCAGGACTTCAGCGACAGGCTTTGCCAAGATAACCAGAAAGACTTCCAGATGGTGCTTCTCTGAGGACTCAGAGCCTTCCTTGAGTGCCAGTGTCCCTGGGCAGCCCTGGATGGTCCAGAGACTGCTCTGGCCTGGGCAGCAGGTCTCATGCAAGGCAGGACTCCTTGCAAAGAGGCTGTTTTGTTTGCCAACAGGGCACTCAGCCACTGCTGCTCGAGCCCAGCAAAAGCTTGGGCACACTTTATCCTCACAGCAAGGCCAGCAGGGAGGGCATCCCAATGGGAATGGGATGCAGAGCTCCTGGGAAATACTACAGCACAGTGCAAACCCTCCCTCCAGAGTGCACTGGTGNCAAGGCCAGCAGGGAGGGCATCCCAATGGGAATGGGATGCAGAGCTGTAAGCAGCTCCTGGGAAATACCACAGCACAGTGTAAATCCTCCCTCCAGAGTGCACCAGTGTTTCCACTAGAAGTCCCTCTCTAACTAGGCACAAGGAGAATAAGGAAGAGGACAGGACTGTTGTGCCTAATGGGAAACAGTGTCAACATCAACGAGCATCACTCCCAGTTTTCACCACCATATGGAAAAAGCCACATTGGCACAATTGTACCAATTGAGCTGTCTGCTCTCTTGAGTAGAAACAAATGCAGGGACCTACAGGAGGGCAGCAAATACACATAATTTCCTCATATACAGGACAGAGCTGCCACAATCCAGGTTATTTATCACATACCAAGCCTCATCCAGCTTTGTGGTTTTTAAGAAATCAGACATCACCTGGTATCATTTTTATAGCGGTGTTCACTTCATGCCAATCATGAACTTTGTCAAACTTCCAGTCCAGGATGAAGTTCCCGTTGTCTGTCACCACAGGGCCCTGGAAGCAAAACCAGCTGTCATGGCACGAGCCCTGTGTCCAGCCAGGATTGATCCCAGCCAGGGATTGTCACAGCCCTCACTGGGACCAGCTGTCCCCACTGCAGTGGTTTAGAGTCATCATTCATGTAAACTGGGGCCGTCCCCACAACAAACCTGTCAGTGAAACCATCACCCCCAACTCGAGACCCTCTCTGGCAGCTCAGAGTGCCCTGCAGCCCCCCAACACCCCCAGAGCAGCAGGTCAGACCCAGGCTGGCAATTCCTCTGCTCCCTGCTTTTTTAGGAGTCATGGCCAGAGAGGTTTTCAGTGAGCAGCCTGAAACCTAAATACACAATTCAGTAACCCAAGTATAATAAGGAGGAGTTACACAAGAATGTCACTTGTGGGAGTGAAAGCCCAGATTTCATCAGATGAAGGGCCAGACCTCTGGTCCTCCCTTTGCCCATGTTCAGGTGGTTCCTCAGGGTTAGCAGGGCTGCCAGGGACACTCACTGCTTTGTTAACAGCCATCCGCAGCTCCACGACACCGCCAAACTTTTTGGTCAGGGCTTTGGTGACAGGGACATAAGCCATGGGGATGACCTCGATAGGAACTCCCTTCTTCCACTGCTCCCCAAGGCGGTCAGATTTTTTCCTGAGGGCACAGTTTGAGGTGGGATTAGTGCTGGACATTACACTGCTGACACCATGAACGTCACCCCAGGCCCTCTGCAAACCCCTCAGGCACAAGGCCCAGGAGGAGACAGGGTCAGTCCATGTCTGCCCTGGTGCAGCAAAAGCCACTTTAATGCACGATGCTCTATCCACTCACAAGCCCTGTTCTGACATGTTTTGGACAAGCAGAACAGGAGTTGTTTTTCCCACAGCCCCATGGCTGGAAAATTTATCCCATGCTGACAATCACTGAGCTCAGACAGCAGAACTGCCACTTCCCCACAAGCTCTGCTGACTCCCAAGCAGGCCTGCTGAGTTGAAAATTAAGAAAAAAAAGATAAATTGAATTGCTGAAATACTGGGAGCCAGGCTCATTTTCACCCATACTTGCTCTCCTGTAACCACTGGAATGACAACAATGGCCTAACACAGCACCATCTGAAACCTCCCATGGAGGAGAAAGATATTATGAACAGTAATATCATCACCTGTAATCAGCAATAACAATGAAGCACTTTGCAAATCCTGCAACTATCTTCTCCTGTGTCAGGCAGCCACTGCAAAGGGGAAAAAAGTAAAAACAAAACCAGAAAATATCAGACTGCTCCTCACTGTGCCTAATGGCCTTGAAGTCCAGTCCCCTCCAATATGTTCTTGCTGTTTTTGGTGCTGGCATTGCCCCACACCTTATCCTCCTCACCCCCACCCCTCACTTTGTGTCCCTTGTCCCTGGCAGCCTTGGTCAGGAGCCATCTCCCACTGTGGGTGCACACACAGCCCTGCACAGGGTCCTCTCCCAGAGACACCCACAGCCACACAGGGATGCTCAGAGCCCCCACCACCAGCACTGGGACAGACAGAGGGACAGCAACGCTCACCCGCCACCTTTGATAAGGTTGAGGTCAGAGTCCACCTCATCTGCTCCATCGATGGCAACATCAAGCTGTGGGAAAAGGAGAAAAAACAGGTGGAAACCCCTCCTGTGCAGCATCCAGGCCCTGCTCCTGGTGCACTCTGGGGGTGGAGGGTTCCAAGCAGCAGTGACAAATGTCACCAGAGCTGGGACCACCTTGATGCCAGCCTGACCAGAGACAAGTGTCTGATGGGCCACCCAAGGATACCCTGAGACCACCCAAGTCCCTCTAACAACCACAGACATGTGAGAGGAAGAGAAACTCAAACCAACTGCTGGCCTGCAAGGCACATCTCTTTAGCCCCTGGTGTTGTTTAAGGACCAGTGTGCAGAGTTTTCCCAGGGAAAATCTTTGACAGTTCAGCAATATCCCTGTCTCAAGCCTCATCTTGGAAGAGATGCCAATCACCTGGAGGCAGAACAGCTCAGTGGCCTTCTTGCCATCTAAAGGGACAAGAACTTGGGGGAAAAATAAACTAAACCTGTTAAAATCATAGAATCATTAAGGTTAGAAAAGATCTCTAAAATCGTTGAGTCCAACCACTCAACAAACCCTGCCAGGTCCCCACTAAACCATGTCCCTAAGCACCAAATCTACATGTTTTTTGAACACTTCCAGGGATGCTGATTCCACCACTGCCCTGGGCAGCCTGCTCCAGTGCTTAACCAACCTTTCAATGAAGAAATTTCTCCTAATATCCAATCTGAACTTCCTGTGGCACAACTTGAGGCCATTTCCTGTTGTCCCAACTCGAGTTCTCACTCAGCCACAGTGTGGCTGCCCAAACCCAGCCTCAGGGGAGGCCTAAGGAGCCTGGATGCCTTCTGAAGGACCAGGTGAGAGGAAGGCCAGGTGAGGTCTCACCTCCTGGTCCCACTTACCTCTGGATTTCGGTCCAAGTCACTCAGTGTTAAGCCATTCTGCAAGATCAGCTGACGGGCCTGTGCAACAAGAAGACAACAAAAAAACCATTTACCAGTGGCACGAAAGGAAGACTCTTGGTGTCACTCCCTGGCTGCAGCAAAAATGGAGCCTCCCTGGGAGAGCTCCACTGCTCCACTCTGAGCTTGTGCAGAGGCTGCAGCAGGAACACACAGCAAGGAAGAAATGGTGTTTCCAGACCACAGCAGTTTAATCAAAAGAAAATCCTGCTGCTGATTTGAACTAAAATGCTCATGTGGTGCAACAGGACTCCTGGGTTTGGGTCTCTCCATACTAAATAGCAGGAGGCCTCATCAGCTTGGTGGGAATCACTGTATCTAAGCACTAAAGCAGATATGGAATTTTTAAATCCTGTGTTTTTTTCAGCTTGGACATCATTCTCCCTGACACCCGTCCAGCCCTTCTCATCTCCTTCGCCTGAAAAATGGGACCAAGAAAATCAAATATTTGCACCACAGTATTGTGGAACTAACAGAGAAAATATTTTTCATATTGGAAATGAGCTAAAAAGTAAACAACAAACCCACCACTCATGGGAAAAGTGTGGGAAGCTGCTGAAACAGCTGCTTGGTGGCTCTGATCTACGTTTCCTGCAGTGGCCGTGTGTTTCCCTCTAGTGGCAACACAACACAGGGCACCCAGAGCTGCCCTTGCCTCAGTTCCTCAGCTCAAACAGGGAATCAGAATTGTTTAGCCAGCTTTACTAACATCACATCCAGCCCTTAACCCAGCATTGCCCAGGCCACCAAGAAACCACGTCCCCAAGTGCCACATGTACATGGTTTTACATCCCTCCAGGGATGGTGACTCCACCACCGCCCTGGGCAGCCTGTTCAGTGCTTGACCACCTTCTCAGTGAAGAAATTTTCCCTCATATCCAATCTAAACCTCACCAGGCACAACTTGGGACCATTTCCTCTTGTCCTGTTATTTGTTACTTGGGAGGAGAGACCAACCCAGACGTGGCTGCCCACTCCTGTCAGGCAGTTGTAGAGAGTGAGAAGGTCCCCCTCCTTTTCTCCAGACTGAGCCCCCCCAGCCCCTTCAGCTGCTCCTCATCACACTTGTGCTCCAGACCCTTCCCCAGCTCCACTCCCTTCGCTGGACACGCTGCAGCCCCTCAGTGCCTTTGCCATGAGGTACAAAACTGAACACAGCATTTGAGGTGTGGCCTCACCAGTGCCCAGCACAGAGGGACAATCCCTGCCCTGGTCCTGCCCCACACCATTGCTGAGACAAGTCAGGTGCCCCTGGCCTCCTTGGCCACCTGGGCACACCATGTCTCATGTTCAGCCACTGTCACCAGCACCCCCAGGGCTTTTTCCTCTGGGCCACTTTCCACCCACTCTGCCTCCAGCCTGGAGTTCTGCAGGGGGTTGTTGTGGCCAAAGTGCAGACCCAGCATCAGCCCTTGTTGAACCTCACACCATTGGCCTTGGTCCATCCATCCAGCCCGTCCAGATCCCTGCAGAGCCTGCCTGCCCTCCAGCAGATCCACACTCCCACCCAGCTTGGTGTCATCTGCAGAATCTCTAACTGGTTGAATTTTCTGTATTACAAATCATCATTCAAGTGAGATTCCCTCTTTGCACAGACTCTGCTTGAGTCCAAACTTGCTACCATGCTGCAGCTAGACCAAGAAACCCCAGAGCAACAGCCTGCATCAGCTGATTCTTCTGAATTCTACCCACTAATACTAACAGAGTGCATCAGTCACAGGTACTGGCATCCCAGAAACATTAGAGTTAGCAGGTGGCACTCCTGGCAATGAGATATGAAGAGTTTACCATGGCATTTCATAGCATGCAGTTTTAACACTCATGGGCTGTGGGGCCCTAAGAACTCACAAAATGAAAGGAATAAAAATCAGTGGGTTGGCATTCATCACATGGTGTCCACAAAAGGGGATTTCCAGGGATCTGGGGGATTGAAAGCATTGAAAAACACTGTGCTGCACATGCAGGCCAGACCCTGAACAGGCTTAAAGTCAGCGGTGTGGCAACGAGGTGGCTTGGCTCTCTCCAGGCTCTGCTTGCAAGGCCATGGGAGCAGTGGGAATCAAAAGCAGAGCTCCCAGAACTGAGTGAGAAGTGGTGGTGACTGCACAGCACCGGACAGGAGCAGCCCCACTCCGTGCTCTGGGCACACATCCCGGTGAAAAGAGACAACGCAAACGCCGGGGGGACAGATACTTACCCTGCTCTAGCTTTACTGATGGTGCTGCATTAATGACCTGACAACAGGGAAGGGAGCAATTTAAAAGCCCACTGAAACCAACTCTTCCTTGCCAGTGACCTCAGGCAGCCATCTACACCTGTGCACAGTGAAAATAAAATACTGTTTTGCTGACCTGGGAGCGCTCCCCTCGGAACTGGTCGAGGTCTCGCAAACGCCGAGAGATACAAGGCAGCCCCGCGTTGGGAATTTTGGCTCCTGCAGGTGAACAGTCTCTCTCTTCCCCTTAACAGCAACTTTTCTGTTTTACTGGTAAGAAACTCAGTGGTGTTACATGAACTATGACAACATTTCAAGGCAGGACAGGCTCCAGCCCATGCTCAACTACAAGAGCTTCATCAATATTTTCCTTAAGAGCTAATGACTGAACTCAGAGCACCTCTCCTAGATTCAAAGGGGACACGACATTTCAGAGTGGGAATCATTAGAGACAGATCAAAGACTACATAAGCAACAGAAGTACTGATATAAGTTTTGGGGTTTTTTTTCACTTTCTGTCCTTTGCAGCACCTTGCATTATACCCTAGTTGTTTCCAAAAGCTGGGAAGAGACAGCCCTGTCACCCCCACACCTAAACAACTGCAGGGTAAGAAGATGTCAGGTTTTCCTAAGATTTTAGGATAATTCAGGTTGGTGTCTATCCAACCTCCAGGTCAAAGCAGGGTCAGCTCCCAGGTTGCTCAGGGCTTTATCCACCCAGTCCCTGAAAACCTCAGAGGACAGGCTCTGCTCCACCTGCCACACTGCCTGACTGCCCTCACAGTGACAAGGTTGTGACAAAAGTACAGTCCCCAGGCCCACACCAGGACCATGAGAAGGACACATGCCTAATTACTCCACTGGGGTATTGCCACTCAGCCCTGAAGACTCTTTGGGTGGTCCCCACCATGTCACCTCTGCCTCCCCAAAAGGAGGTTCCCACCTCAGGGAACAGAGGCAAAGAGACCAAAACCAGTTGCCAAAAGCATGGGAGATGCTCAGAAGCTTCCCCAGCAGATCTGTATTCCACCACCAAGCCAGGTTCTCCCTCTCCTTCCAGCCCTCTCAACATCTGGCTTGGTATGAACCAATTCCTGCAAAGGCTGCACAGCAAGTGAGAGGTTAAGTCAGTTTCTCTTCTGCAATTTCTTACCAAATCCAGCTGATGCATTTGAAGTTCCTGCTGAAAACACAAGCTATTATTCCTTACAGCTGTCAGGGCTGATACAGACTCAAAGGAGACAAAGTGTCTACAGTGAGCTTTGCACTATGAGTCTGGTTCACCACTAAGCAGCATTTTCCTGCAAGTGGGATCCAGAGGAAGCCACACACCAACCCTGACACAAGCAGCCTTACCACACTGGCTCCAAATACACCTCCCAGCCCTGAGCTCAGGTCAGGGTAACACAGCACCATCACCTTCTTTGTGAGGTCTTTCTGTAGGCTGCACCACGGCTGCATTCACTGGTGCTTCTGGTTCGTTCACAGCACTGTGAACCAGAGAGAGGCAAGGTGGCCTCCCACAGCCCAGGGGAGATCCCCTGCAGGAGTGTTTGGACTGGCAGGAAGCAAAGGAGGAAAGCACTCACCTGAAAGGATGTAGGGATGCAGACAATTGTCAGGTTCTCCTCCTTAACTCGCTCAGCTGCAGGGAAAAAAGCAGAAGCTTTGGTTTGTTCATTACACAAGGCAAAAGCACAGCAACTTCCACTTTAAGAAACCTCAGTTCAGCCCCTCTGATTCACTGCAATTACTTGCTTGGCTTGCAAAAAACTCAGTCACGCTCAAAACACAAACAGGTGCCCCCTCCATAGGCTGAGGCTCAGTTTCAACACTCAGAAATGTTTAAACATCAACTCTGGCCCAGCCCAATGAGCCATCAACCTTTATGTCTTCAGCAGCAGAGGAGCCCCATCATCAAATCCTCACCTGGGAAATCAGCCCCATCCCCTCTCTCACTCCATTAGACAGGTTTTTGCTGCTCTCCATGTAAACACAGAGCTCCAGCAGCTGTCTGAAAGGTTTGCTGGCTTGTTGCCCTGGGGACATCACATTAATTTATTATAGAACATTTAAATATATAGCAGGGAAAGAACTAATAAAGTACAGTATTCCATTAAATGGAAGGAAATATTTCCTCCCCCCAGGCTAACCTCAAATGACTAAAATCTATTACTAAGATATCATTATGGACAAAAATGTTATTTTAGTAATTACAATACTCAGGCACAAGCCAACAGCCCAAGAGTCAGCAGGAGCTCAAGCACCAGAGCAAGCACATGAGCTGGAGGCTCCAAGTAATGCTGCTGCTGGAAGGATTGCACATGCAACACCAGGCTGGATGTTGTTACAAGCCACATCCCACTTCTAAAGCAATCAGGAGACATGAAAAGCCAGAATTTGCAGCCTGGAACAGCCACTCCTCTTCAAATACAATAGCCATTTATTTAGAGACTGATTCTGTGCACAAGGAGGGAGTGGCTGCAGTGCTGAGCCAAGCCCAGAAGGCTGAACAGCAGCTCCCAGACAATGAAGTGCATCACAGAGTGGGAAATGGGTGACAAGGGGCAGCCCCAGCCCTGCTGTGACCCTGCTCAGTGAAGGGCTGGGCTGTGCTCAGAACTCCGCTCTGGGCTACAGGACAGCTCTGCCCAAGGGAGCTGGAGGTCACCAGAGGACTCCCCAGACAGGCAGAGCCACCCAGGTGGGACACACTGAACTGTGCTGCCCAGGGAAGTGGTGAAATTTTCATACCTGGAAGTGTGGATGTAACACTGGGGAGTATGGTTTAGTGGTGAACACAGTGGTGCTGCGTTGGACTTGAGGATCTTGGAGGTGTTTTCCAACCTGAATGATTCTGTGGTTCCTCCTCTGTACTCAACCAAGACCCCCAAGAACAACAGGGCTGATCCTGCACTCCCAACCCACCATGGCCCCCATAGCTGCTCTGCTCTGCATCCAAGGACACCCAAAATTCAGCACCTCCATGAGCAGATCTAGGGCTGAGAGTGCCCTGCAAAGGAACTTTAAACCTCTACACCCTCTGTAATGAGCCATGAAAATAATTACCCTCACACTCACTTTGCAAAACTGCATTTGCCTCACTTGAATATTTTGCTGAAATTTTCTGAATCACACCCTGAGCAAACTCCCACACCTGGAGCAAGCAGGTAAACCCAGCTGCAGGGTACATAAAAAAAATGCAGCAGGATTTCACATTCCTCATTTTCATTACACCTCAGCAGGGCCCTTGGTGTGAATTGTGGGGAGCAAAATGAGCCACAGGCAAATGGGTTAAAGGAAGCAGAGCAGCTGCATGGCCCTGAGCCACACAGCAAGTCAGCACTGGGCAGAGCTGGGCAAAGCTGGAACCAGACCAAGGAGCTCAGCTCCAGTTTGTGGTGGGTGCCAGTGGAGAGCTTTTCCTGGCTGTGTGGGGAGAACAGGTGGCAAATCATTACCTCCTCAGGACTCTCAGGCAATAATTTAGGAGCCCAACGCTCAGTTTTAACCTTCAGCTTCAAGCAGGACACAGCAGCAGGTGAATAGACCCAAGCCATCAGCTCTTAGTCAGCATGCAGGTGATTCAGGGTGTTTTTCTAGTAGTTGGGGCAGATGAAAAAGGGGACTTTGTGTGGTGGGAGGGACAGGAAGAGGAGTGTCCTACCTAATCGTTGCACCGCGTGTACTATCGTAGATCCGCTTCCGATCCCAAGAACTTGATTGTTCTGCAAATCAAAGAGAGATAGAGGAATGCTCTTACTGGAGGCTTCAGACTGTCCAATTTCCCCAGCAAAACTGGCATTATAAACACATGCAAGAGGAGCCTTGTCCAGGGCTGCACGTGGACACAGCATCTCAGCACTCCACCGGCAAGGGAGGGAACACGCTGTGCCAGCGAGGGCACGGCCATGGTCTGCGGCCAAGGGATTTTAATCAACTCTCCCTCTCATTGAAGGACATGTGCTTGCTAATTACCAGCACAGTCCGATCTCAGGGTGTTCAATGCACACTCACTGGTGGTTGCTGGCATTCCATGAAAGCTCTCCTGCCGGAAGGCTGTGAATTTCAGACAATACCACAGAGGAAGAAGGGGAAACAACCTCAAGATAAAATCTCCCAAGGAAGCCACACAGTGAAAGGCTGGGTTTGCTGCCAACCATATCGTTTGTAAACAGCACAGATGCACCAGCAGCCAAAGCAGAGAGCACAGCAGCTGTTCCTGTGAATAATAAAAAATGTTTTCCAAAACAGAGTGTAAAGCTGCCTATAGGAGAGTCCAGCAAAACTTGGGAGGTGGGAGAGCCTGGCAGCATGCGCTGAAGAGGATGAAATTTTCACCACAGCTCCATTCTGGCCTTTCTCTGCATGTTGCCTGATCTCAGAAGGATCACTGCCCTGTCATCCACAACACAGATACACTCCTAAAAGGTGCTGCAGGCTGAGGGTGGATGGGTGCACTTGTGTTACTTCTGCAAGACATATTCCCTGCCACGTCAGTCTCTGTTTATTATCAACTTAGTTTCCCACACTCTGTAAGTGACCTGCAGCCTTCTGCACTTCCCATTTTCAGTGTACTTCGTTTTCTTTGGATGGGATCCAAAGCTTAAATTGATTTAAAGAGGCCTAGTATCACCACAGAGACTTCAGATGAGGAAGATACGAAGACAACCAGAGATGCAGGCACAGAGCTGTTGTGCATTATCTCCTGGACATTAGACAGATCTGGAGCTGCTTCCTCATGTGCAGCAAATCCAGATTTCGGCAGCTGTGGAAAAAACCACATCTGCAGCACTTCCACCAGCTAAAATCTTGCTGTCACGCAGGTTTACCTGGAAAGGTGGAGTGCAAGGCAGGTCACACTCCCCTAGGATTAGCCATTTCTCTTGCTTCTGCAGGTTAAACACTTAAAGAAAACAAAAGTTCTCCAAAACCAGAGGCTCAGCTTACATCCCAGCCCTCACTAATCACCGTGACTTTGCAAAAGCTGGGCAGAGCAACAGGTCACTGCTGCACACCTGCAACGTGGCCAGCAGAAACCCAGCAGCTCCTGAGGTTCCCAGTGTCACCCACCCAGCAGGCAGAGCCAAGCAAGGCCAGCCAAGGAAGGGGCAAGCAAAGCTGTGCAGAGGCTGGCAGGACATGGGCAGTACCAGTGTTCCCAAAAGACTTGTTTTGACCCAGGGAGAGGCAGCTTCTTCTCTTTGCCCTCACTTCTGTAGGGTGGGACAGCTTCTTGGAGCAGCTGGATACCCTAAAGGGATGGGGAAAGCCTCAGCATCGGCAACTCCACAGTAATGAAGCAGGAAGAGCTCACAAGGGTCCCAGGCCATCCATTTATCAGTGATTAGAGATGAAGCAGCACTTGAAATCAGTCTGAACTGGTGCTGTCACAGCCCCTCCCTCACCGTGACTCCCACCTTTCCCTCCCCAGCCAGGCCAGAGACAAAACCAACCACAAAACATCCACTTTTAAAAACAAGGGCAGGGCAAACATTGGTGAGAAGCAGAGCACTGAGGAGCAGCACCTCATGCAAAAAAATTACTTTTCAAGACGTTTACCAAAAGTCCACCAAACAAAACCAAGGCACTGAGCCACAGCACATATGGGGACCCACACATGGGTGAAGTGGGCAGCGACCACAGCATTTTCTCAGCCAACGCAAGGGCCTAAAGACACTGCCCAGTGCTACAGAAGTCAACAAGGCAACACACATGGAGCAGTATCAGCAGCACACAGGCACTGGCCAGTCCAACCTAAGGTCAGAGAACAAAAAGCTCCAGCTAAAAAAGCAGTAGATAAATACAGAGCAAATCCCAAAGTTTGCTGAGTCCACTCTGGGGCAGCAGGACATAGGGCAGTACCTGTATTTTCATCTCTAACAGAGGCGCTGGCAGGGCCCGCCCTCAGAGGTGTTGTATAAAAACAAAGCCAGCTCTCCCCAAGCAGCTTACAGCTCTAAAGCCCCAAGCCCTGTGCCAGCCCCGCTCCCCCAAGCTGTCACAGCCCCACAGTCTACGGGCTTTGAGGTTGGTCATCTCAGAGCCCACTCCAGAACTGGGGAACTCTGCTCCTGCAGCTGCCCGGGGACAAGTGCTTTGAGTAAACACGCCAATCTAGCTTTAATTTAGGGGGGGAAAAAAGAGAGAAAGAAGTTTTCTCTCCTAATCCCCCCTCCCACACCCAGGTTTACATCTGCCACACAAGCAGCTGCTGTCCTAGCAAGGCAGGGATGGGTGTGAAGGTGGATGCCAAGCGAGGAGCCTTATCCAGTCCCAGTCCCGGTCCTGGTCCCAAGCCCGCAGTGCCACAGATTTATGGCACAGTTAAGCAAGAGAGATTTGTCCAGCAGAACTAAACCCTGGTGTCTCCCACACATCCCTGCTATGCAAGGGAAGCCTTAGTTTTGCTTTCAGAGAGAAAGTTGCTCCCTCCTGCGAGCTCTAACAAGCAAACACAAATGTATCCATTACAAACAGCATCTGCCCCCCGACAGTGCAAACTGACAGCTGAGACCATCCAGCTCCTGGCCAGTGACCCTGAGCTCCTTCTCCACAATTTCTTGCAGCTAGCTTGCACAAGCACTGGGGTGTTACCCCAGACACTGCCTAATTTACTTAACCAGCATCACAAGCTGGACATTGAACTTTAATCAGCTGGAACACAGCCAGAAACATTATCCTAAGTTTGCTTGGCCATAAAACAGCACAAAAGCCAACTATTTCACTATAAAAGTCCAAAAGTACTGGTTTTACTCCAAATCAAAGAAGGTCCCCACTTATGGTAACTCACAGCAATGGTGATGTCTTGGCTCCATGCCTTGTGAGACGAGTCTTTCCTCCCATGACCCCTCAATGCACAATTTTGGGCTTGCCTTGGGTGAGAAACGGGATTTTTATGCAGCTGCCAGAGCCCCCAGGCTCCCCCATCTCACAGACTGATCACTTTTGATGTGTTGGCCCTGCAGGGGCTGGGTGTCACACAGCATGTGGCTGTGCTCTCTCAGGCAGGTACAGACTGCTCAGAGGAAGTGGGCTGCAGAACCCGCCAAGCTTTCACGGGACATAAGGGAAGCCACCAGCAACTGAACTTCAAAACACCAACCTACCGAGGGGGGAGCAGGAAGGAAAAGGGATTTTGTTTTTCTCCCCTAACTGCTAATATCGACTTTCTTAACGGCAACTCCTCACCTCGATTTCACCACTGCTATTGCGAAAGGGCTGGCAGAGATAAACCCCTGTGTGACTGTAACCGTTGATCTTCCAAATCAGGCTGTGCCAAACTTCAGGCAACTCTAGCCCTATCTGACATTCAAGGGGCTGATCTGAGCCCCTGACTGCATTTCTCTCCCTGCAGAGGACAAGACAGAACCCCCTGGTCAGGGACTGTTGCTCCTTGCTTGGATGCTCAGAAATGGGGCGCAGCAGCAGCGCATCCTGGACTTGGAGAAAGAAGCAGTACATGGCATTAGCCTGAACTCCCACCACAGCCCAGCTCACAGGAGGGTGCACAGAGAAAGCCTGGAGGTGCAAGATGCAATTACCCCAAATTCGGCATACACAGTGCTGAGCTGGATCGGGCAAGAAGCTGCTGCCAGGGAGGCACATACTGGGGAAGAAACAGCAGTTTTCTCCCTTCGCCTCAGCTAAAGGGAGTGAAGTCCAAAGCGAAGGAGAAACAGGCTCAGCAGGACCCATCCGTGCACCCCAGGGTCCCCCTTTGCACACAGGACTGTTCATGCTCCGAGAGGGAAGGGTATTCTCAGTGCCCCCCACTGCATCCATGAACCTTGGAGCTGCTCTGTGCACTGCAGGGGTCTGTGCCACCTGAAGCCCATTCATGCCCTGGGAAGTTCAGTCTATTCCATGGCCATTCCATACACTGGGGAGTCCCGGCACTGCACAGCCTGTCCCTGCACCTGAAGATGCCTCACACAGCCCTGGGTCTGTCCGTGCATAGGAAGGCTCTGTGCACTCCTATGTTTTGTGGCCGCTCTGTGTTTTGTGGGGTCCCGTCACCCCAGAGTTGCTCTGTGCACTCCATCCATGCACCAGAGATTGTGTACCCCACGGCCCCTCTGTCCATTGGGGGTCCCAGCACCCCAAAGCCTGTCCCTGCACCTGGAGCCGCTCCATGAACCACAGAGTCCATCTGTGCTCTGGGACAGTCCGTGGCTGCCCTGTGCTTTGGGGTGTCCTTGCACCCCAGAATCGCTCCATGCATGCCAGGGTCCGTCCCTGCACCGAGGTAC
>VXBB01016093.1:21224-32536 GCA_013399915.1 Illadopsis cleaveri | reverse complement strand
CAATCCAAGCCTTACTGATTTTATGATTCTATGATTCTCCTATACAGAACATACTCAGATTTAGATTGAGGCTGACTTTAGTCAGATTATCTTTTTCAAACAATTCCTGTTCTTGAAGATATTAAAATATCTCCACTACTGACAAGGTTGCCACCATTATTATTTGCCCTTTGCATACATACTTCTGTAGACATTATAGCATTTTGGGTAAGCAGAGAAAGACTCTTTGTTTTGGAAAAAGAGAAGAGTCACAGTGCCTCAGCTTGGAATTAGAATAGATTTTTCTTACAGGAAAGTCTGCATAAATATTTTGAGACTACTGCATATCATTGTACTGTGAATTAACCCTTAATCATTTAACTATGATTTGTTTCCAGACAAGATATTAAATCATTAGATACATCATAATTTCTTCACATCCATTAAATGAACAAAGAAAGAACAAATTATTTTAGGCAGATAGCTCTTAACAACAGTTTGTGAAGATGTCTCATATTTTCTGCTTTCAGGAATAGTTCATTGAAACTTCAAAGTTCATTGAAGTTGGTCTTACTTTCATAATGAAAGTGATAACACTTGGCAGACATTAATAAAAATGTTGGGGGTAACTTTCCTAGTATGTTATTCCTCATCACTAATGAAGATGCCATTCATCTATGTTGTGAGCAGTACATTAAATTAGCTGAAAAGGTTTTGGCAGTGCATTCTGAAATGAGTGAACCAATAGAAAAAATACCTTGGCTTGATAATTTCTTCTTTATTATAGGCAAAACCCTCAATGCTTATACTTAAGTCAATAAATACTTCATGTCAATACCTTCATTAGTGATTTCTGAAGGCTTTGTTCACACTCTCATTCCTCTCTTCTTACATGTACTAACAAAGGTGTAAAATATGTACTCTGAAATACCATAGCTCTTATTCTGCTGCCATTGGCAGTGAGACATTTGTGTTAAAATGGTAGAGATTGGTAACTGTGGATCTAATCTAATCTGTAAGAAAATTCAGTTAAGCAGACAGGACAAACTGGGGATGTTCAAAAATACTAGAAAAAAAATACCCTGTACTTTCAGCATTTGAAGATTAATGCTGACTTTCCAAAAGAAAACTTACCAAATTACTGCAAATATTATTTTCATATCTTAGTAAATTCCATTCCTCCATATGCATGATATCTCATTTTATTTTGGCATAAATTGTTTCCCCATCTGAGAAATTTAGGAACAAAATTATCTCAAGGTTTCTGTCTAATTTCACAGTTTATCATTCAGTTCATTTGTTTCTAATCTAACTAAACACCATGCCTGTGAACAGAGAATGAGTCAGTGATTAACAGGTATTTGCTATTACCTCATGGGTCAACTGGCATGAATTGCCAGACTGTGATGTTTCATCACTATTTATTTTTTGGTCAGCACCAGAAGACATGGACTACTCCTGTTTTGTTCTATATTCATACTATGCAGACCATGCTTTGAATTTCTAAGCTCATATTTTAATCAGTCTCACATGAAAATTAAACTTGGGGGTTTTTGCAGAATATTTAAATAACTCCAGTTTGTTTAAAAATCAGACTTCTACCAGATCTAGAATAGTTTAGCTAAATAGGAAGTTATGGGTTAGGTATCACACTGATACTTACAAGATGTTCAGTACTTCATTTAAATTTCTCCTAACATATTAACTTATAATTTTTTATCAATATATTGAGCACTTAATTTCTTCAGGAAGATAAGAGTTTACTCAAAAGGAGATCTCACTGGAATAAAGAAAATACTGGTGATGAATGACATGCACCACAAAATTTGAGTGGCCTGTGAAGTCAATTACCTGCTTTTGGTTCAGCAGCACTTTGACAGTTTGTTGGTAAATATTTTATGGTTTCATGCTTCNTTAACTTAATAAAATTCTGTTAATTATTTTATCAGTATTAATTATGTTAATTAGTGTTTAACATGGGGTTTTTTAAAAAAAAAGGCATAGATTTGTATTCTTTTGAAATTTTATCTTAGCCTCCTAAATGTATTATAAGATCTAAAAATACAGGGCTCTGGAGTATTAAGTAACAGTCTTAAAATAAAATAAAACTGGGATGTATGTGAAGTGAGCAGCACACATTAAAGCACCAACATCTGAATCTAGTATGTGCCACCCACTGTGAATAACAGTGGAAGACGTATTCGTTTCACAGCCCACAAAGCTGAGGCTAGATCATTATTAAAGGTCTGATTTTCCTCAGAAGTCAATATATTTCTTACTCTTACTTCTCTACATGCTTGAGACCTAAAACAGTAGCAAATTTCAATAATCAGTTACACATGGGAGTATTTTTGTTGGAGAACAAGAAAGAAAGTTTTAAGGTTTAACAACATTGAGATACTGTGGCGACCGTGAACCTTGAGCTAATTATTGCTCTGATAAGGTAAGGGTGTCCACTTCAAAAGGCAGGAAGGTGCACAACATGATAAGCAGACCTAAAGTGAATAAGGGAAAATCAAGGCATAGGCTATTGTACGCCTTTCACATATATCAGGGAGATGAAAATCATCTTCTTTGGGAAGGAAATGGTATAATAACAACAAATATGTCTTTAGCAAATGCAGACCCACAGGAATAGGCAAAGGAAAACACATACATAAAAAAGAAAGTCACTGAAGACCACGCCATTCTCGTAAAAAGAAACACTTCACATGTGACCAATCACAGTTTAGTCGTCAAATGACCAAAATCAGTAAAAAAAAAGCATCAAAAGAAAAAATAAAAGATAAAAGAAGCATGCTAGACTAGAAAAGTCAATCCACGAACATGACTGTCACACAGCATTTTAGATGAGTTAGGCAAAAGGACTGTTCACCTCCAGCTTCACATTAAAAAAAATACAACAAAGTAGGGAGTGAATGGAATATAAAAGAAGTTCATGGGCCTATGACAAGTCATGGATTTCCATTTTGGCAGCTGCCTCAAGATGTAGAGAAATATTAGCTTATGCTACTCA
This sequence comes from Illadopsis cleaveri, assembly GCA_013399915.1. Taxonomy (NCBI): domain Eukaryota; kingdom Metazoa; phylum Chordata; class Aves; order Passeriformes; family Timaliidae; genus Illadopsis; species Illadopsis cleaveri. The sequence continues at coordinate 29,541 of VXBB01016093.1, read as the reverse complement.
GCAAAAGGAATTCATGCATTTCTCTCACTGAAGATGGATGAGGTCATGAGGTCAGTGCTTTGCCTTCCTGAGTCAAATTTCATACTGTTCAAACTTTTTCAAGATTCACCAGCTTGTGTTGTGTGACCCATTACCAGCAGTAGGGGCTTCAGTCACTGCTGCGGCAGTAGCAAAGGCTAGTGCCTTAAATCAGCAGCAACAAAGAAGAGTTTCATTAATTCCTTTAATGTTCCTTCTACACAAAAATGCATTTCCTTAATATATATTTCAAAAAATGGATTTGACAAGACAGCATTTGCTGCAAAGCTCAAATTGTCATGAAATTTACATTATAAAGGTTGACAATATGATCATTATATTTAAAACCTCTTCAACAAGATCCTTTCCACACTGATGTCAAATTACTTGAATTCAGGTGGTGTTATGGCCCATCCTGGTGTTCTGTAGGGATATTTCCAAAGAAAATCAACCTATTCTGATGCGATTTATTCTCTTGTGGCACTCTCAAAATTCATATTGCAGGAGTTAAGCACAGATCGTCTTTTGAATTTGCCATGTTTTATGAACCCTGCAAAGATTGAAACTATGTAAATAATGGCCAGAAGAATTTATTAGTAAATTCATAATAGAGGAAGTGTTAACTCCACCTTTTCTTCAGACATCGTAAGGGACCAATCTATGTGAATAAGAAAAGTATTTTGTCTGTCTACAAGTTAGAAGCTGTGCAGAAATGTAGGAACATATACATGATGATAGAAAATGGAAATTTCACTCATTTTACATTTCCACAGTGTTTCCATTTTTTGTAATTTTAGCATCTGTCTTGTAACATTTGATTATTTTCTTAACATTTCACATCTGAAATCATGAGTTTATGGGACGCTCCAAATAGCATTCTATTCTGTATTTTAGAAAAAAAAAAGTGTGAGGAAAAAGGATATAGGGGGTGCTAGCCCTCACAGAATGTGGCTGGCTTGGTTCCGGCCAGGAAAGGGTTCTTTTTTGCAGTAGCCAGGAGGGGACATGGCTAGGACACAGAGGTGATTCTATACCACCTCCTGTCATTGCCAGGGGGCAAGGGGAAGGCAGTCTTTTCCGGGGAGAAGGGGCTCCTTCTGTTTGAGAAAATGGGGTGGAAGGAGCCGCTATCTATTGTTGTGTGTTTTTTCTGTGGGAATCAATTCAATTCTTACACCTTTTGTTATTAATATTGTTGCTGTTACTGTTCATTTTCGTATCTCATTGCTGTTTCCAGTAAACTGTTCTAATCTCAACCTGTCATCTTTGTCCTTTTTGGGTCCAGATGGAGGGGGGCAGGAGAGGGAAAGCAGCGTGTGGGTGTTTTTGTGGGAGTACTAAATTGGAGACTACAATTCCTAAACCATGACAGTGGCTGTTTTCAACTGCATGAGATATCATTTTCTGGAGAGTCAAAACACAAATGTAAATAATAACTCTATTTTTTTCCTTTTTGTATACAAGTAAAACATAAGACATTTCAGGACCTGTCTCAGTGTTTTTCCTATCAATTAATGTATAATTGCTTGTAGAACTGGGATTTGCACCCAGCAATAGACCTGTTTTATTCTAAGCTGAATAGTTTTTTCTGTAACAAATAGCAAACTATGAATATATCTGTAGGAAACATTAACTCGAGCAAGAGCTGAAGACCATAACAAAAGGCAAACAGAACATAACCAATTCGTTGCTTTAAGACAACTATAAAAACAAGGAACAACTGTTTTTCAAAGCATTGGAAACTTAGTTAAAATCTTCCATTGAATTCTAATTGAGAAAACACAGTCTTTAGCAATTCAGATATCCAAGAAAGATGAAACACTCCAAAATGAAAATACATATTTAAAAATTTTTAACCCTAAGCAAAGGCAATAAAGCAGCTTAAAATGTAGTATCACAGAATCACACAGTCAATTATGTTGGAAAAACCTCTAAGATCATCAAGTCCAACCTATGACCAAACACCACCTTGTCAACCAGACCATGGCACTGAGTGCCACACCCAGTCTTTCCACACCTCCAGGGATGGTGACTGCACCACCTTCCTGAGCAGCCCATTCCAATGCCCAGTCAGATGAACAGGAATATAGATGAATATGATAAAATTATCAATATATAATCACGTCTAGAATTATTCCAATTAATGATAGTAGGAGAAAACAACATACAAACCAGAAGGACATATCCTCATGCACCTTTATCTCAGTTCACAATTAAATAAAATAATCTCTTAATTGCAAAAAGGAGAACAATACCTGTATGCATATACAGTCTGTAGAATGCAATAACATCCAATACAATCAGAATATGTTGGAGTTGAGGAGAGGCTTATACATGAGGACTGGAGAATTACAAGGCAAGACATTTCTGAACCTAGGGAACAGAAACCACTGCATGTCAGCTGGGGAAGGTATAGTATGAGAAATGCAGTTGTGATTAATTAATCACTATGAGAAGAGTGAGATAAAAGTCTTACACTGTCTTTGACTTATTTTTCAGTGCTTGTTGAGAAAAAAGATGATGTTCTGCTTACAAGATGTGCAATTCCAGAAGCCTGTAATCTAAACTTTTCTATAACAATTAGTTTAGTGTCACTGCAAGTAACCTTTATCTGAATCAGGACATTAGAAAAGCTGCTGTGCAGTTACACCTCTTTCACCTCTTTTTGTTCTTATACCACAGACTAGTTAGTCTTATTTTAGTCAATAATTCAATTTTACTCTGATAGAGCACTTCTTGCAAGAATTTTGCAAATAAGAACTCTTTACTGTCTCATCATGGTGTGCCTTGTGACTCGTGCTGCCATCACAGGCAGCAAAAAGAGAGGTAGGTTGGTTGCTATAGGACTTCTCATGCTACCTCATAATTTCCTTATTTTCCAAAGAAAAAGACCCACCATGGTATTTCTCATCAATCTATTATGCCTTTGCTTTCATTCTTGTTGTACCTGAAAATTCAGGAGTACTTACAGCAGGCATTGTGTTATTCTTTAGGATTCCCCATTTTTCAGTTGTCTTCTCTGTCCTGCTGTCTAGTTGCCCTCTCCTAACAATTTTTGTACCCTTCTGTCAAATATAATTGAATATGATCAATATGATCAGGGTTGAGTCTGAAGGCACTTAGTTTTCTACAGATGTTGTGAGAATTGGCATCTGAAGAGAGAAAGAGGAAAAGATGGAGTACAGACAAAATTTTTCTTCTTCCATTTCGTAAGCCTGTCCGCACACAGAGAGTCTGAACAGTCACGGTTAGTACTACCTTTGCCAAGTACTATGTTTGACCTCCTTGCAGGAACTGGGTAGAAATCTGACTAACCTTACCTATAATATCAGTAAAACCTTCTACCTGTCAATTTCCCTGAGTTCTGTGCATCTGGGTCCCTCAGAGACACAGGTGCAAGATATGCTGACAAAAAGACCCATTGCTCTCTGAAACACAGACAAGGCAGGCGTGCAGGTTCTCCAGCAAATTACCCCACCAAACAAAGAAGCGAGAATACAGCTTGTCCCATGTCAGTAAATCCCCTGTTTAAACCTATTAAGAGCCCTGGATCCTATGCAATTTTCAAAATCCAAAAACTGCTGTATTTTGTTCTATGGTTTCTTGTCTTCATTTAATGTGTGTTCTCTACTTCTTATCAGAAAAATGGCCCTGATGATTTATCACATTTCAAACTTGTAAATTATTGGAATTATTATTAAACCATGCCTGATTCTGCTTCCAGTTAGAATGCTAATTTACTAGAGCTTGACCCATGTCAACTCTAGTTGCTGTGTTTATTTAAAAATTCTTGTAATGACCAGCCTGGATTTTACCCCCTCCTTCTCAAAATAGCTAAAAAAATTGTAAGCTGACAGTTCGCTAAACACCTGACTTGTTTCAACACTTCTTTCAGCACACTTCATTTTTAATATACTGCCATTGTAAGTGTCTTTTTCCTACCCTGTTCTATATACGATGAGGTCAGGTCAATGAACAGCTGAAGCCTCTTTTTTGTTTTCCCCCTGAGTCAGTAATAATGAATGTATTGTTTGTGAAAGGTTTAGAGCTGATAGCAAAAATAGAGGTAGCACTAATCTGGCCTTTGGCTGTCAGAGCAACTTGATTCTGAATTCATTGCAAGGGGGTGAGAACCACCATCTCCTGGGTAATAATTCAATCCTATCTTTCTGTTCATTGAGCCCATAGACTTCCTTTGCCACATTAATTCCATTTGAACTATAATAACCTCCTGGCTGGGAACTGCTATTGATAAATCACAAGAGAAACTGGCAAACTGACATTGGAGGTGGACAAGCAATTGTGCACAATAGAAAAATTCAAAATGAAGTGGGATCAATAAGTAGCATTGTCAGGAAAAAAAGTATAGCTTTTTCTCTGATTTTAGACAGATTAAGACATTCTACAAGCACTCACACTACCTGAGATTTTAAATACCTGGTACTATTTTACTTCAGGCAGAATTTTTCAATCAGCTATTAGTTAATTAAATATGAAACAATCCAAATTACATTAACCAATGCCTGCTTTCACTCCAGTTCACAATATCATAATATTACTTTGTTCTTCTGTCTCTTTATCTATTTTTACAGAGTTTTATCCTTCACTCATGCAGGAGCTCTCAAGAGCCTGCCCTAGAGGATGCCCACTGTATTCAGTGAGTCCCTGAATAATAACAATCAGACTGTCAGGAACGAAATCATCTATGGTTACTTATTTATTGGAGGGAAAATGAAACTTGCAACCTACTTGTCCATAACTAGAGCACATAACCATTTCTTGTCATTACACGCCATCCTCACCTCCACCTCATTTTAAATTTCCTGTTGCATTTTATATGCTGCATCTTTCCCCCAGTGGCTCTGATCTTCAAAAACTCACAGGTCTGTATAACTTCATTTATGCAAGCAATCCAAGCGAAATCAAAAGGGCTGTATGCAGCTAATGAAAATATGCATGGTTTATAAACCCAAGGGAGACAAAGGACTAAATGATCTCTTCAAGAGTGGATTTCATCTTGTAAAATGCCCATGGCTCACACAATTCCAGGATAACATGAACCTTGATGAGGAACTTATTCATAATTGATAAGGCTGATCAATATTTGGCAATCCCCCCCATGAAGTGCATCTAGGTTCACATTCCAACTTATAAAGAAAACCACAAAAACAAAACAAAACAAAACAAAAAAACAAACAAAAAGCCCCAAACAAACCAAACCAAACAAACAAAAAAACAAACCAAACCAAAACAACAACAACCAAAAAAACCAAAACAAACTAACCTGCTTTAAAAAGGCAAGCACCTGGGACTATTATTAAAAAAAGGAAAACAGATTAGGTGGTTGATATTTTCAATTTAAAAGGCACATATATTCCATTTGAAAGAAAATAATTTGAGTTCCTGTTTTCATTTTTTCTTTAATACAACTTGGAAAACAATTTTTTTTTTTAAAATTACTTCATTTTGGTTTGGAATTTCCCATGCTGAAGAAACTATTTCCCACAACCTGTGGTGCTTAACTTCAATTTTGCATATGCCATTTTATTTACAATTTCCAAATGTACTGTGGTAATCAAGTGAAGTACACATTTCACTTTGAACATGTTTTTGTCAAGGCTCTTTTTTGCCACAACATAATACCTTGCTCCAATTACTCTGAAAGTTTTATATTTTGNACCAGGAGTCCCAGGCCCTTTTCCACAGAGCTGCTCTGCAGGAGGTCAGCCCCAGCCTGTGCTGGCACTTGGGGCTGCTCCTCCCCAGGTGCAGGACCCAGCACTTGCCCTTGCGGACCCTCTAGCCAACTCTCCAACTTAACAAGGCCCTGCTGAATGGCAGCACAGCCTTCAGGTGTATTAGCCAGCCCTCTCAGTTTTGTAGGACTCACAGGTAAGAATTTCATTCAACACCATGAGATGCTATCACAGAGACCACCTATGTACCTTAAAGAGTGTCTCAGAGCTGCTGCCTCTGTGGTGTGAGGATGACTGCACCAGAGCAGTCCTCCTGTGTACACTGATGGCCACATGAGAACAGTGGGACATGGCCTGCAGAACATCACACTGGGTAACTCATGGAGATTAGAATGATAAAGCAGGGTGTGATGAAAGATCAACTGTGCTGAAAAAAGGCTTGAAAAAAAAAAGAGTAGGATGAATACTTTCACTCCACTGGGAAGATGAGAACTACTTAATATGTTTGTGGGCATCTCTAGAATAGATTTTTAATCAACAATTCTCATTTACTGGAAGAGTGAGCCTATGAACCGACTAATACTACTGAGTGACATTATGGGCCATTCATCTGCTTAACTTGTCTGAAAATTTGAGCCACCAGTGAAGAATTATTATTGATTTTTCAGGCTGTCTTTGTTAAATGCCTGATATACTGTACCACTCTTTTATTCCACTCTCCCTCCATTGTCACTGATATCAAAATGAAACCCACCTATTATCAGATCAATCATGCCTGATAAAACTACTCAAAGTAAGATGATGTGCATCATATTTACCCACTGAGACTGAAAGATGGAATTTCAATCACTCAGAAAATGTCCATTTTATTTATTTATTTATTGTTTTCGATAAAATGTGAACTACTGCAGCAATTAATTAAAGCTATTTAACAGACTCTTTATGAGGCAGGAACTTCTGTCTTGTGGTTGAGATGTTGAACTGAGTTGAAGGGTTGTCATTTATGCTTCTGGTTTTGGCAAAGGCTTCTCTTGTAACTTTAGCAAAAGTGATCAATTTCTCTGGACCACAGTTCTGGCAATAAAAAAATTAGCTACACATTTTCTGTAACTTAAAAATAAGGACAAAACACTACTTTTCATGTGTAGGTAACTATGCAGAGAGGAAATGAGGAAAGTTGAAAAAGCCACGGTTAAAGAAAGAGATTTTGTCACAGGAAATAAAAGAAAAATGTTACAGTATCTGCATGTGTGCCTGGGGTTCACCAATCAGGTACAATTCCCAGAAATTATCTTAGCAGTTCAGGCAGAGAGAGTGAGGTGGAGATTTCACATTGGGTGTCTAATGAGCAATGAATTTCCAGGCCATCAGTACTCCATTGTCTTTGGCGTAGTAAAACCTCAGAAAAATAATAGACCCAAAAATCTTCAGGACTCTGAACAAATGTAAAAAGGAGAGAAAACCTTCTTCCTGGGTTTTCCAGTTGAAAAAGACCTAATCTTAAGTATGGAATAACTTATTGGCAGATGTAAGTAATAGCAGGAAAAATTGCTTATTTCATTGAAGTCCTATATTTACTCTAAAGAACTTGAATTTTTCAGTCTGTTTCACATGGTCTTTATATCAAAATCTGAACTTCAGAGTTTTCATTGTTTAGGTAATCTTAGGACACGTGTCCCAAGAGTGGACTTTCTACACTGTCTGAAGAACAGAGAGAGAACCCAGCAGTAAACTCATGTCTCCTTTGTATGCCATGCTACAAATAGGAGTAGCTGATGAAAGTAAAGCAGTAATGACTGTTGCAGAATACCCTAGGAATATGCTCTGTCCAAAGAAATCAATTTTAAGTCTATTGTTACAAGGAATACAACTTCCTTTAGTAACTTGTAAAATCATTTTGGCAGAAGTGTTTGCAAGATATAAGTTGTATCAAGAGATTTTATCCCTTAGGTTTAGATTTTTCCAAAGATTGCTGACATATATCCCAAAGTACTTCTATTAAACTAATATTTTCAGAAACCTTTTACATTGTCTGTATTGATTTGATTTATTCAGATTTCTGTCATTAAAAATGGAAAATATTTTCTCAGCTACAGACCTTGTATGCATTATTTTCTGCAGCCTCTGCAGTGAACCAGTGCTCTCAGGTAGTTCTCTCCATTGGCAAAGTTATTTGAACTCTAATGTCATAAATAAGCAGTGCCTACATAAAAAGACATAACCAAATATATTTTAAGGCCTTTGTTTCTTTTACCCTGCAATATTGCCTCACATGTAGAAGGTGACATCCTCTTAGATCAAATTATCTTTTCCACTTCTATTCACCTAATTTTTCTTACAGAAATGAAATACACATGACTTTGTCCCAGTCTGTCTCTGCCACATGTTGATTTGCCCACAGCTGTTTGGAAGAGCATATTTCAGTCTTTTACTGAATGGACCATTTCTGAGGTGTTATGGGCTCCTAAATAATAGCTCACTTCATTTAGCCTGAGAGGGAAAAAGCAGGTAGTAGATGAGATGTAGATGAGACGTCTGAAGTGCAGACAGCAGCTCCATCTGACTCAGCTTGTTCTAGGCTAAACCAGGACAGGACTGCCAGG
>VXBB01016092.1:0-21750 GCA_013399915.1 Illadopsis cleaveri | reverse complement strand
CTCCTCCTTCCAGCCCCTTGGCAGCCCTGGCATCCAGCACCCAGCAAGGCCTTTGCAGGCTGACAGCAAGGTGCTGGTGACTCTGCATCTTCAGTCTGCAAAGCCACCTCTCTTGGTGACATTCTGGCTCTGTGAGGATGGTCTGCTCCTGCCCCAGCTGGCCCAGATTTGGTTTGGAGCATCCTGGATCTGATGGGCTCCATGAGGACATGGGCGTAAGGATGTGGGAACTGTGAAGATGAGTCCCACAAAGATGGGGGAACCACAAGGACGTGGCTCCCATGAGGACATGGGCACCACAAGGATGCAACTCCCACAACGACATAGGCACAATGAGGATGTGGCTCCCACGAGGACATGGGCACCACAATATGATTCCCATGGTTGAGGACAGGGGAACCACAAGGTTGTGGGCATCATGAGGATGCGCAACCACTTCAGAGCCATTTCCAGTTCCCCAACTGCCTTGTATGTGGGGTCTTCTCGCAGACCCCGAGCAGAACTTAGGGGTTGGTTGGGGATCCTGGTGTAAGCCAGGCTGTGCCCTGGGTGTCCTGGCTGCAGTGGGACGGGGCAGAGGTGGCTCACTCACCTGGTGGTAGTGTCGAACTCGAAAGGGAAGATGATGTCGCTGCTGTTGCAGATCTGGCAGATGAAGCCCCGCTGGGTGCACAGGTCGCAGCTGTAGACGTGGTGGGACGCGAACTGCAGCAGCGACTGCAGGAAGGTCTCGAAGACGCCGTCAGCGATCTGGGGAACACGGGGGTCAGCGCTCCTGGAGCCCGGCCCCGGCGGGGTTTGCTGTGTCACACCCCTTCTTTGGGCTCCACCTGCAGGCAGGGCTGTCCTCCAAAACAACCCCACCCCACACACCTGGGGTGCAATGGGACCCCGGATTGCTGAGAGCAGCACCCACAACCTGCCAGGATGGAGCTCCCAGTTTGGGAATCACTGAAAAACCCAACTGTTGGGAACCTCCTGCTGAAGGAGCAGCACGTGGCATCCCCACAGACACTGGGGCATTCTCACCTGGAAAACTCCAATAACTGGGCCAGGGGGCTTGGAGCAACCTGGTCTAGTGGGAGGTGAAACTGGATAGCAGGGGGTGCAACTGAGTGGTCTTCAAGGTCCATTCCAACCCAAACCATTCTGTGATTCTATGACCATGCACTGATCTCACCTGGCTCAGATCAGCCACACTGTATTTGTGGGGACACTCCAGGAGGTAATGCCTGTGATCAAGCCTGCAAAGAAGCACAGAGAAGAAGGGGGTAGATGATCTCCATCACACCTTCAACAGCTTTAGAGCAAGGAGGAGCCTTGATGAAGCAGCCTCTTGAAGTGAATCACTGCAGAGCCCCTTTTCACATCCCAAATCCTGCCACTGTAAATCATGTGAGAGCATTTCAAAGGAGCGGGGGGAAAAGAAAATAAATATCTCATCTATTTTGCCAGGTGTTTCCTGTCCAGCCAGCAGCTCCTCAGCCAGGAAGGTGTTTCCTGAGTCACAGCTCATTGTGCTGACCCAGCCAACAGATGGATAACTCCTTAGAGTAGATGATATGGAGGGAAAAACCACCCTGAGCCTTGGCAGCACTGCACCCTGCTCCCATGGTGAGTGAGGAGGGGGACTGGGAGACCACCACAGCACCAAGAGAGGGGAGTGTCACCCCGGGAAGAATCTCACCGCTTGCTGAGCTCCTTCAGGGCGCCGCTGCGGCACATGATGAGGTAATCCCCCAGCAGCTTCAGCTGCTCCCGGCTGCGCAGGATCCGCCCCATCCTCTCCACGTGCTCGTAGAGGCTCTCGTTGACCAGCTTCAGGTCAATCAGCGGCTGGTTTCGGATCTGCGTGAGGAACTTCAGGGCCTGCTTGCACACCTGGGGCACAGAGAGAGGGGACAGGTGAACACAGACCACGGAGCAGCTCTAGAGCTCGGAGGGAGGTTGGGAGTGGGCATTTCCAGCCCAGGGAATGCCCAGATGAACCTTCAGGATGCAGATGCTGGAGCATTTCCCTGCTCCCTGCATGGACCCAGCCCAGGACTCACCCCTCGTTTGGTCAGATCCCAGTTGTGGATGAGGCGGGAGGGGATCACGGTCTCCTCGTTCCGGTGGCAGCTGTCGCAATAGTAGAGCCCAGAGAAGGCGCAGAGCTTGGGCCTGGCGAAGGAGAAGCCGATCTGACGGGAGCAGCCTGTGGGAGCAGGGGGTGAGAGGGGACTGTGCTGCCCACAGCCTCTGTCCACCACTGCCAGGAGGGGGGAGAAACTTTTGGCAGCATGGAATTGAACAATGAAGTTTTGGGAAAGGGTAGAGACCACCTAAAGCATCTGCAGGACATTCAGTGCGAGGCCTCCAGCCCCCTCCTCATGGATTTAAGCCTATGATGGTTCAACAGTTGCTGCTTCACTTTTTCTCCATAAAAAGGAGGCTGAAATATCTCTGAACTCACTTTTATTCATCAAATGATTCAACTGTTTGGCGTTTTTTGTTGTTGTTGTTTTTGTTTTTGTTTGTTTGTTTATGGAAAGTGTATTCTGGCAACATCCCAGTGGTTTTAGGAAGAACCTAAATCTCACTTGCTGTCCCATCACGTCCACCAGTAACTTTCCACTATTTTGCCTTCGCTCAGCCCTTTTCTTTTCTGCTGCTGTCACAGGGTACCAAAACCTCATCTGCAAAGGATGAGATCAGGATTGATTAACCCCAAAACACCTTTATTATAGCAGTGGGAAATCCACTACTCCATCCATTGCAACTCTGGAATAGCTGGAACTCATCTCCCCAAAATATTCATGGTGATCACATGTTGCTTTCTGAATTAATAACAAAAACCAGCCTTTATTGCTCATTACTCTGAGATGGAAGGGAACACATCAGATGTCAGGCTGGGACGGGGGTGAAAGCAGGGCAGGCAGATCCCTAAAGAAAACCTACACAGAAAAACTGCGGATTTGTCTGTTTGGCTTGTGGCTTCCAGCTCTAGGGAGGTGGAAGATGCAGGACAGAGCCTGGAAGGGAAGGCAGAGACCAAATAGACCAGAAAAAAAAATATATATAAAAAAAGGAGAGAGATTAAAAGAAAAAACTCAGCCTGCTGGAGGGTACAAGAAATATAATTGAAGCAGGAGAGAAATCTGAAATTTAATTAACTTAGCAAGGTAAAGAGCAAATTACAGCTCCTGTGGAGGTCAGTGAAGGTGCCACCAGAATCTCCCCGCGTGCCGAGAGGCGTCAGGGGAAGGGTAAATGATTGTTTTGCAAAATCAGCCTGTCACACCCATGGCAATCCCTGCTCCCGTGCTGCCTTACTGGAAAAACTGCCCCAGATTGCACTTTCCACACAGGCTGGGGCCTCAAAATGCCCAGGAAGAGAGTCTTGAGCTTTCTGATCCACCTAAGGTTGCTTCAACCCCAGTTTCCCACTGTCTGTACCAAAAGCATCTTAAATGGGAACCCAGTAACATCCCAGCTGGACTGGGCTGGGGTGGGATGGGGACTCAGCATGGGGACCTCACCTTGTCCCCACAGGACACCAAAGGTGCCCTGACTGGGGACATGAGGCCCCACCAAGGGGATCTTGTGTTGCTGGGATCCCTGGGAAAACAGAGAAGCTGCGGCCGCCCCATGTCTGGGGGTGTTCTGTCCAAGACCAGCTTGGATAGAACTTGGAGCACCCTGGGATAGTGGAAGGTGTCCCTGTCCCTGGCATGAAGTGGGACTGCATGGGCTTTAGGGTCCTTCTGACTCAAACTGTTCCATGGTTCTGTACCTGCACAGATGAAGCTCTGCGAGTCCAGGCCCTTCTCCATGGGGATGGCCACCAGGTACTGCAACAAGAAGCTGTTTTCCTTCACGATGTTCTTCAGGACAACCTGGGAGTGCCCATCCAAGCTGCCCCCGAGGGTCAGCGCCTCCTCGGCGCTCTCCAGGTAGGACATGAGCACCTCTCGGACCAGCTCCCGCCACGAGGCCGCCTCCTCCGCGTTCTCAGCCTGCAGCTTCAGCACAGCCTTGGAGGTGATCACCTTGAAGAAGGAGGGTCCCCCCAGGCTTGTGTCTGGAAGGATGTCCTGGATGGTCTCTATGCCGTAACTGTTGCTTAAAATTTTGTCATTGTTTCTGATTTTAAAGCACTTCAGAGTTTCTAGAGACAGAGAAAAAATAAACGGGACCCAGGTTTTGTCCACGTCCATGTACAGAACAGCCTCTTTGATCGCATCCAGCTCTGCCTCTGGAGCTGGAGTCCAGTCCAAGCTGTTCCCAGGCACGTCACTGTACTGGAGAGCACTGGAATTGCCCTTGAGCTGGGCTTCGCCTCCATCCTCGGAACACTCCAGAGTCTCCCAGTCCTCCTCCTCCAGCTGCGGCCGGCACTTGCGCAGTGCCTCGCGGATCCTGTCCAGCCAGTCCTCGGCCTCGTCCTGGGAAGGGGCTCGCAGGAAGAGCTTTTTCCCCAGGAAAACCAGCTCGAAGCGGCCGTCGGAGTGGGTCAGCGCCAGGGACTCACAGCGCAGCAGGGAGTAGGTCTCCACGCAGATCCGCTCCTCGTGGTCCAGGAAGAACCGCAGCTCCAGTGGGGACAGCTCACAGGAAAACTCCTTCCAAATCCCCATGGCTCCTCGCCGTTCCAGGCTGCCCAGCTTCAGCAGCCCACGGAAAGGGTTGGGAAGACCTGGGGCAAGAGATGGCTCAGTTTAAGTGAGAGAGAGGAAGCTACTGGGGAGAGCAAAGCCAAGAGAGGCTCAAAGCAAGCACCCAGAGGCATAGCAGAGGTGAGAGCCAGTGCTGGTACATGGTGGGCTGGGGCAGGAGCTGATGGGACCTTGGTCTCCATCACTATCCACCTGCATTTGGGTTTCTGTCCCCCTGCATTTGGGTTTTGAGGCTGGGAACAAGTGGGATGAAGGAAAGGCATCCCGCAGGGTGGTCAGACCCTCTCCCACTAAAATGCTTCCCACCAGAGCTTCCCTGGGCTCAGCAATGCCTTGGGAAGCTGCTCCACTGCCTTCTGTAGCTCCCAGTGCTGCCATCAGCTCACACCAGCCAATGGCTCTCCCCAGACAGCCCATCCCCACTGGGGTAGTCCCCATGCACGAGGGCAGCAGGAGGTGGCACGTACCCATCTGTCTGCGGTGCACCACACTGAAGCCCTTCTGCTCCCGCTCTGGGGACATTTTGGGCTTCCCAGTGCCCAAGGATGGCACTGAGAGCCTCTCCAAGTCCAGAGCACTGATGAGGCCTGGGGCTGACCCCTCGCTGTCCCCCTCTGGCCCAAAGCCATTGGTGTCGGCTGTGCTCCTGCTGCTGTCTTCCAGGGAAGGTCTGTAGAAATCATCTTCTGAGATCCAGCTCTTCTTTTAAAAAATGAAATATTATGAATTATTAAGCTCATCAAACACCCTGTGCCCCTCAAACACACACATCCACAGCAACTCCTCCTGGGGGGCTGCTGCTGTGCAGCCCAAATGCCAGGCACGGATGTGTGGATTTAATGGAAGGTGTCCCTGCTCATGGCAGGAGGTTGGGAATGAGATGAGCCTTAAGGTCTCTTCCTCCCCAAACCATTCCATGACTGTCTGATTTTCTGCTGGCCATTCCCAGATGGATGGCTCCCCTGCTCCCTTCAATCAGAGAATGATCTATGGAACTGTGTCAACAGCTGGAAAATCTTGGGATTGTATTCTGGTGGGATAATAAAATAAAAATCCACCTGTTCTCTCCCCCTAAAATCACTGTGGAAGGAGAGCACACTCCCTGCAATGACCACAGGTCCATGGAGCTTTACTGATGGGGGTGAAATTCCAGCCCTGCCATGGAAGGGCATGAGCTGGAGCAGCAGCACCAGGAAGAACAGAGATGGGGAAAGGCACAGAGATGTCCAGGGTGAAATAGAGACCTATGGCTCACAAGAGGATGCTACAGGGGCTTGGGCTGTGCAGGGGTAAAATAAGGCAGGGAAAGCAGAAGAAGCCTCTGTCTGCAAGTGCCAGGAGGTGATGAGATCCATGAGCTGAAAAAAATTTGGCTGTAGCTTCTCCAGGAGCTTTTCTGGCTACAAGAATTCCAGAATCGTTAAGGGGGAAGAGCTCTTCAAGTCCCACCTGTGCCCAATCCTCACAGCAGCCAGACCAGGGCACTGGGTGTCATGTCCAGGTATTCCTTGGACACCTCCAGGGATGGGGACTCCACCACCTCCCTGGGCACTCCCTTCCAATGCCTGACCACCCTTTCAGTGAAGAAATTCCTCCTGAAAGAAGTAAGGTTCTGGGACAAGGTCCTGGAGCAAACACCAGGAGGAAAAAACAACCCAGCTCAGTGCCCTGGCACAAGAGAGCAGCATTCCTAGACCCTTCTAGGGCTGCATCCCAACAGGAAGGTCTTTTCAGCTCCCCTTTGTGGCCTTCCAAGAGCCTTTTATTTTGAATAACAACCTAAGTGACAGCAGAAGAGCTGTCACCACCCTGTAGGGAGGATCACGGGTGGTGGCTCCTGGATTACTCCTGGGGCAGGAATGCAGGTTGCTCCATGAGTCATGGAGAGCAGGGGGAATTTCCTGTTGACACAGTATGTTATACATAGATTAGGTCAAACTGGCTCTGGGCCAGGAGGAAGCAGCGGAAACGGGATAAGCGGGAGGGAACTGAGAGGAGCAGAGAGCAAAAGGAGAAATGATTTGGGGGGTGTGAGGTATATCCCACCCTCACCAGTGTAGAAAGGATGGGAACCAGCATGGAAACAATGGGAACCAGGATGGAACAGTCAGTAACAAGTTAGACAGAGGACAGGGCTGTTCAAAGCATTTCCTAAAAGCAGAAGCCAGTGGATGTGGATCTGCTTCTGGTGGCAGCAGGGGAAATCCGGTGCTGCTCGAGACCAACACCCAGGAATGCCATCCCACTCTGGGAACAGATGTTCCGCAGGAGGATTTTCCCACTGGGAAACCAGTTTGTTTCCTGTCCAGTCAACCCTTTTCACTCCTCTTATGTGGACCACAAGTGAAGAAAAGTCCCCATGAGAACCTTGACTCTGGGGCTGTTTTATCACTTGCACACAGCCCACGGCCAGATTTGTGCAAGAGGTCACCCCTCTCCAGATATCCCGAACAAACTCAAAACTTCCTATTGCAGCTGCTCCTGGAGAGGGATGACTGACAGGCCAGGCAGGGCTTCAAAAGCTTTGGTGCTTCTTTCACCAGGAAATACAGACTTTGATCCAGTTTCTCCTGAAGCAGCTGCATAGCCCCAACTCCATAGGGTGGGAATCATCACTGATAACCAAGTGGGAGCAGCATGGAAGATGGGAGTTTGGAGAAATTTATCCATGGGAAGTGTCCAAGGCCAGGTTGGATGGGGCTTGGAGCAACCTGGTCTAGCAGAAGGTGTCCCTACCGATGGCAGGGGGCGGAACTGGATGAATTTTAAGGTCCCTTCCAACCCAAACAATTCTGGGATTCCCTGATTCTAGAAAAGCAGTGCCTATTGGAGCTGTCCCCAGTTTTATTTCCCTTCTGGGTACCTATTTCACCACTGGGTACAAACCCAAGGAGATGGGAAGGGAGGAAGCTGTAGCACCTACCGGACACCCCAGCAGGGGAGAGAGCAGGCGCTGGGCCGTGGGGCTGGGGACAGCCTGGCTGCCCTCACTGCCACCACTCTCTGCTCTGCCTAGACCATCCCGAGGGGCCGGAATTCTGGACGTGCTGCCGGCTTCTCCATCCCCATGGCTGGGGGGCGCGGGGTCTCCTGTCTCAGCAGAGATGTCACTGCTGGGGGGAGGCTCCTGGTGCGTTCCGTGGGTCGGTGCTGGGCAGGTGGGCAATGCCGGGGGGCCCAGGGGAAGCTGGGGGGAGCAGCCCAGCACGCTGGGGAGCAGCTGTCCCTCCGGGGCGTCCGGGCTTGGCCTGGCCTTGCTGAACTCCGACAACACCCTTGAAATGGAAAAGTGATCGGTTTGGAGGCAGCTCAATAACCAAAACCTATAAACCTCCCCTCCTTGTTATTGCAAATTGTAAACATGTAAAAAGGGTTCAGTGTCACTGCTGGCCTCTGTAGGATGGCAGCACAGTGTGGCTGGAAAACCCCAGTGATGCCAACAGAAAAATGTGGGATTTGTGCCCCACAGAGCATCCCCCCTTCATGGCACGGAGCAGGACCCTGCTTGTGAAGGGAGCATTCCCCAATTACACCCCTTAATGGGGTTTAATTTGGTGAGTGGAGGGACAGCACTGGGTGCTCCCCACAGCCCCAGCCCCATGTACAGCTCCTGGACAAGAATCTATAGCCTTGAACCATATGCCAAATTCCAACTGTTTTCATTAATGAGAAATTAACAGTGGAGCCTGGCCAGAGGATCAGCTGTTGCCGAGGTCCCACTCCACTGCCAGCCCCAGAATTAAACCAACCCAAGATTAAAACTCAAAGGAGTGTCTCCATCACGAGTTTAATCCAATCAAGGCAGGTTCTTCCAGAATCACTGAAAGATGCAAAATCCTGGAAGTAGGGAATGATGCTGTTATAGAGGGGGAAGCAGAGTCTGCAGCTCCAACTCTTCCTGAAGACTGGGAAGAGGCATCACCCCAAGGCTCAGTTCCCTCAGAGTCACACTCTGAAGGTGACAGACAAAATATTTACAGATTACTCAGAGTTTATATAACCGCGGAAATCTTTGTGCTGGATGCTTGGCAGGAATAAATCACAAGGATGACAAATCTGCCGAAGCTGCAAATTACAACCCTTCCCTGTGACCAAACTCATTTCTTTCCCCCTGTGGAAAGCCCTGGAGCATCCCCCAGTGTACGCCAGGAAGATGTGACATTCCTGAAACCAGGGAGCAGCACTTTTCTGACGTTTCTGCCCTGGTAAAGAGGACACACACACACTTCACTGGTCATGAGCTCATTTGCAGTGGCAGCAGGGTCTCAAGAAGCCGTGCTGAGCGATTCATGAAAAGAACAAAAGCTCCTTCCAGAAGGGAAAAAGAGCTTGTTAAAGGCGAACAGGGAGAAAAACTTCCTGCCTATAGAGAGAAAATAACAAGAGCCCATAGAGAGTCAAGAATCCCTTTGGAGAGATGTGGGGAGAGACTCACTCCTGCAGGGACCTGTCCAGGTCCTCGGCGGTGGCTGTGCCCAGGTCGGAGTCGCAGGACAGCGGCTCCTCGGTGTGCTCGGGGCTGCGGGCGCAGGGCACCGGGGGGAGGCTGTCAGAGCCCAGGCTGGACGAGAGCTGGGACGAGCTCGTGGTGTTCAAGCTGAGCGAGGACGACGTGAGCTTGATCTTGCTGCCGGCTTTGCTGATGGGCAGGACAGGGGCTTGGATCTCGATCTCATCTGACCCTGAGGACTGGGAGATGGAACCCAGCGATGCTTTCCTGTGGGGTTCGGAGGCCGAGGATGTGAGGGGCTCCAGCAGCTCAGACGCGGGACACAGACCCGACAGGGACAGCGGGGTGATGGTCCACTCATTCAGAACTGCTGACTTGTAGGAGAGCTCAAAGGTTAAGGACGATAAACCCTGCAAGTAGCAGAGGAGAAACTCGCACTCTTCAGTGTCCAGGAGCAGAGCTGGGGCTTGGTAGTACTCGTGCAGCCGGGTCCGGTCCCGCAGCAGCAGCTTCAAGTAACACTCCATGAGGCCGTCGTTCAGTGCCAGCCGCAGCCAGGCTCGGCAGCGCCCCACATCCGTGTTGATAAACATCAGTTGCTCCAGCTCCGAGACAATATTTCTGGGAAAGGAGGAAGATGAAAAGAACAGGAGTGAGCGGCTCTGTTTTGGTCCATTGTGGGGTGCAGGAGGGCCAGAGCCTTCTTCATCAGACACTGCCCACCCTGCTCTGCTGCAGAGAGTTCAGGAGTTGGGATAAAACCAGCTGTGGAAAATCTCTCTCCTTCATGGAAAATGTAGTTTTCCATGGAAGAAGATGGCTCCTGAATGGCCCAAACTAAATATGTTGGTAAGGATCCCAGGCAGTTCTGTGGCGCCTCTGGCTGACCCTCCTCTCTCTGACTGGAGGCATCTCCCACCCATTGCTTGCACTGGGCGAGGATGCAGAGGGGAGAATTCCTGCTGTCCTTGTATATTTGCGGGGTTTGTGCTGGCTGGATCCTCCTTGGTGACAATCACGTGTCTAAATCCTCACTTCAAATTTAAAAGCAGTCAAAACACAGTGAAAACTGTTGTGGCAGCCCCAAAAAACCAACCTGGCTGGGGTTGAGCTCAAGTAATCCCAAACTCCTGAATTCAGCTGTTCTTTCCTAAAATCCAACAATGACACCATGCTCACTGCACACACCTCAAATACCAGAGCAAAGATTTTGTAAGGCTTCTTTTCTAATCTGTCTCTCAAGACAGAAGAAAAAACCTTCAAAGGGCACAAAAATATCCCATATAGCATGTGAAAGAGTTATTTTCATCCACTCTTTCATAATTCAGGAGTTGGTGATGGAGCTGGATGAGGCCTTCAATTTGTGTGTGGGCTGTTATTTACTGTGTGTGAACTTGACTTAGGGAGTGGCTTAGAAAACCCCAGTAAACAGTGATCACTCAGGAGAGACCTCCTCAAAGGCTGGCTGGGACATAAAGAAACAGGGCCAACCAGCAGATCCAGGCCAGGAGAGAACCCAGATCCTGTTGTGCATAAGCAGCCGCTGCTGGAGACCAGTGTGGCCACTGGGGTTCCACTGGCCTCAGAAATCCAGCCTGGCATCCAGAAATAAATAAGAAAGTGGTGTTCCTTCAGCTTCAATCCTCAACTTTTTGGGGACATCAGCTCACCCCCAGCACACACTGAGCAGGGATGTGGGGGATCAGCCCCTGTTGACACTGCAGGGGCATCAGTCTGCTACCTCCATCTCCCAGGGTCCAGGGCAGCCCCCCAAAGCCCTGTGAGAGCATCCTTCCCTGCTGCTGAGGGGACTGAGCACACAGATGGGGTAGAGACACATCTGTTCATCAACCCACCCTCCTCATTCCCTAAATCTGATGGCACCAAAAGAAGGGATAAACCTGAGGGTGTGAATCCCTGTCAGCAGCAAGAGCCACTCACCGATGTGTGATGCTCTTCAGCAGGCCCCAAAAGACTGGCTGGGGAAGGGGGCCCCGACCCCCTGATTTTTTCCCTTTTCCCCCACTCTCTGCCTTGATGTGCTTTGCCTTCAGCCCGTGCACAAGCACAGCTTCCAGGGCGCTGCAGAGCGTGTTGGCATTGCCGTCATCACTGGTGACCACGGCATCCGAGCTCACGTACTGCTTCTGCAGAGCCTTGATGGCATTGACCAGCTGCTTCTTGATCAGCTGCAAGACAGGAGGTGCAGGTTTGGATTATAAAAGTGAAAATATTAGGAAGGATTTAATGTAAAAGAGCTCAAAAAACAGTAAGGCCTATCCACAGTGAAGCACCATGTGACTCCTGCCTCATCCTCACCCTTCGGAGTGGCTGAACCAGTCATGCTGGGGACTCACACTCCTGGCATCTGGCTTATTTTGTTATAAAAATAATCATTTATGCAATTTTAGCTGGTGTTTCAGAACTGGGGTTGTCTTTAGAGCATGTGGTGCTTCCTCTGCAGAAAGGAAATGGCTTAAGGGGATGGGGAAAAAGGAATTGGTTCTTTCCAGGCACACTCTCGGGGGAAACACGAGGATTAAGTGTGGGTGAGAAAGGAGAAACTCAGAGGAGGGAATGGATCCCCTGAGCTCGTCAGCCCAAGTAGCATGTGACATGTGACACGGGGCCTGCCAGCAGAAATCAAAGTCATTGACCTCACTGGCTGTGCTGGGTAAACACTCAGGGGACGGGCCCCAAAACAGCGGGGTTTGAAGGGACGTTGGGGTTCAGCTGCTGCCCTCAGACAGACTCAATGGGTTCTGAAGCTGGAATGTGGGAATTTTTGCCTTCCAGCAGCTTTACTTCCTCTTGCACCAGCTGAAAACAGCAAGTTTGGTGAATTTAACAATTTCACACCGATGGAGAAGATTTTTCCTAACGCAGTTGAGCCTGGATATCTCAACCAGTCTTTTTTTTAAATCAAGGTTATGTTTCTCAGCAGGCGCTTGGAAAACATCACAAATTCCTCCTCAAATTCTAACCAAACAATCCATGCTTCAGTACCACACAGCATTCCCACCAAAGGCTGAATGTTCCCTGAGCAGGGCTCTGCACATTTTAACTCCAGCCTGGGTTGGCTGCACAAACCCATATTAAATTTCCAGCCTGGGATATTTTTTTCAGCACCTAAATAAGATTCCCAACAGCTGTAGCTCAAGGACAACAGCCAGGGGAGTGTGTTCCTTATTTGGGGTGCTGTTTTCCAGCTTTTTCAGCTGCCCCCCAGGTCTACTGCTCCATGGAAGGAGCACTGAGGGCTGAGAAGAACAAAGAGTGTAGATGATTTTATCAGTCACGCACGGATTCATCCATGGGATGAATAACGCACTTGGGTTTAACTGTTCATGTTGAACTTTGCTTGTTGAATATATTTAGACTCCCAAAGTTGGGTGAAGAGACCCCAAGTTGATGGGGACAACACTTCTTCATCCAGGTATCAGAGCTGAGCACCTTTCCTGCCCTGCATGAGGTCTTGCAAAGGCCAAGGTGTGATTTAACCCTTTATTTCCTTTAATCCCCCAATGCAGACAAACCATCAAGGATTCCTTTCCAATCCCAATATAAACCATCCTAATCCCAGCTGGCAGCACCCACAAGTCCCACCTGTCCCCAGCAGTGCCTGGAGTTGCACTGGGAGCTGTCTGGGGAGCACTAGGGGGTCTGGCTCACCTGGATGGCTTCCTTGGGGTCCTCAGGGTGGCTGGAATGCATCTCTGCTGCTGCCACTCTCCACACTGCCTTCACATGTCACCTGTGGGACAAGGAGGGCATGGTTGAGAACCCAGGGGTTCCACTCCACTCACCTGCCAGGGGAAGGGCTCCTGGTGTCACCCAAAAGGGATGGATCCTGCCCTGAGGTGTTCTGCAGGTGCTCATGGCCAGGACACTGTGGGATCTGAGCTGGGAGTGAGTGACATGGAAAGGTACTGTGACTCTCAGGGACAATGACTGGGTACACTTCCCAGGGAGCAGGAGAGTTTAAGGCAAAATAGTGCACGGCCAAGAGACCAGGAGGGAGTAATGAACCCCTGTGAGGGGCCTTCAGGCAGCCCCCAGGCTGGAGGAGCTGCCAGGCAGGTCTGGCCAGCAGTGCCACAGGCATGGCCAGGGACTGCTCCCCTTGTCCCTGTGTCACCTGGAATGCCTAGGCCTGGAAAAAGAACCCAAAACCCAAATGACAGTGGCATTAGGTGGCCTGGACAAGGGGTGTCACCCCAGAGCGGAACCCGGGGAGAGGTGACAGAAGTTCAGCTCTCTGTCACATACCAGAGGAGTGATGCTGCTCCAAACCCAGCTGGGACAGACCCTATCAGCACAGAGCTGTCTGGGGGATGGGAAAGAATCGTGGAATGCCGGGATGGTTTGGGTTGGAAAGGACCTTAAAGCCCACCCAGTTTCACCCCCTGCCATGGGCAGGAACACCTTCCACTATCCCAGTGTGCTCCAACCCCTGTCCAGCCTGGCCTTGGACACTTCCAGGGATTCAGGGACAGCCACAGCTGCTCTGAGCACCCTGTGCCAGGGCCTCCCCACTGTCACAGGAGGATTTTCTTCTTAATATCCAATCTAATCCTCTCCTGTGTCAGTGTGAAACCATTCCACCTTGTCCTATCAAACCATTCCCTTAGGCTGGAATCACTTGCCATCCAAATGGAAAAGGAGAGCCCAGCTGTTGGCCACAGGGTTGGGTTTGCCTCCAGCAGACAACAGGCTTAGAATGGCATTGATGTATCAGATTTTATTTTCAGGCCAACACAAAATCCTCAGAGCTTTCTCTGAGTAGAGCTGACAGCATCAACCTGCCCCTCTCCTACCAAGTCTGGGCAGAAACATGGTTTGCTGAGCAGCTCCTACATGGCCACAGCCAGTCCTGAAGGCAACACTGTCCAAATCAGGAGCAGTTTAAACCCAGAGTGGCCCAAATCTGCAGTGGTCCAAACCCAGAGTAGCTCAAGTCTGGAGCAGCCCAAATCCAGACATCCCAGACCTAAAACATCCCAGACCTGAAACATCCCAGACCCAGAGCATCCTGTGCAGGTAACACAGCAGCTGGCCCTGTTGAGAGGACAAGAACTCCTTGAGGCCAAACTCAGGACAGATCCTCAGTGTTTCCAGGGCTCACAGATGATTTCAGAGAAAATGAAACTGTTTTTGCTGTGGCTTGTCACAAGATTTCCTCTCCCTGTGTTGCAACACAGAAATGGGGGAGCACAGGAAAGTTAACCTCTGGCTCAGGGGCTGCTGGGGAGGCTGGGGGAGTGAGGGGTCCCTGAAGTGGCAGCAGTGGTTGACAAGGACTACAGGGAGCCACCCCCATCTCTGCCATCCACATGAGAGGTTCCAGCTCCTCAGGGCTGGGCAACCTCTGCCTCTTTCCCCACGACCTCCTGCTACACCCTGAGGACAAGAGGCAGATCCCCCCCGAGACAATGAAGGTGGAAGACCCAAGGATGGGAGAGTCAAGGGTGGGAAATCCAAGAGTGAGAGGAGACCCAGGTGTGGGAGAAGACTCAAGGGAGAGAGTCCTGAGGGAAATCTAAGGGTGAGACCCTAGGGTGGGAGACTCAAGGAGGGGCACCGGGTGGCATTGCTCATGCCCAGGGAGGCAGCACAGGTGTTCCAGCTCCAGGGTCACTCTGGAGTCCTGAGCTGGTCACAGGGAAAGGGGTGACAGCAGTGGTGACAGAGAGTTTTTAGTTTATCTTAGTTTTTCAAACACTTGGTCTAAGTTTTACAAAGTGAGAGTTATTCCCCCAAAACACTCTCCTTTGCCAGCATCACCTCTCCCAGTGCCTGCAGGAGGCGAGAACTGAGGAGAACAACCTGCCACCTTCACCACGGGACTCTCCACTCCCACCACGACCAGTCCAACCAGTTTGTTCCAGCGCCACGAATCCACACAGCACCACTTCTATGGAACAGCATTTTCCTGAATAATGAGTGCAAGGAAGCAGCTCTGAGGAGGATTTCACCAAACAAAATCTTAGGTGAAACACAGGGAAATCGGAACAGCAGCCCTGGCACTGGATTTAGAAAGACCTAGAGGGCTCTGGAGCACTTTCAGGGAAATCCTGGAAAGCTATGGCTGTTCATTGTCATCTTGGAAGATAAAGAGATGGGATGAATGTGCAAACACAGACACAAGCACAGCTACAGCAGAGAAAACCCACCAGGTTTCCCAGTAGTCACCATCCCGACAGCTCCCTGGGTGATACAGGGAAAAGCAAACAGGTGAGGAACAACCCCAGGCAGGGAGTCTGACCTACCCAGGAGAAGAGTCATGGTGCGAGGGCGGAGCTGCTGATTTCCCAAACCACAGCAAACCAGCCAGAATCTTTGGAAACAGCTGGAATCAAGGCTCATGCCAGCAGAGCAGAGCCCCTGTCCCAGAGTTTGGCTCCTTGGTCTCCCAAGAAGCGACGCTCTGTGAGTTATAAATAAACAGCAGGTCACTGCCTGTGCTCTGGGACGGAAAACAACGACGGCAGCGTGAGCAGTGACTCAAGGCCTGGACACAGAGCAAGTCATTTTCCAAGCACGAGTGCTGTGCCAGTCACCCTCCGCCCTGGGGACATGGGAGCTCTGGTGGCACAGTGGGTCCAAGGGCTGCTGTGGGGACAGCCCACTCCTCCTACACAGCTCCTGCTTTCCACCCAGAGCTGAGTGCAAGCTGGGCCCAGAGACAGCCCAGGAGCAGGAAAGCCAGTGGCATGGCATGGGGATTGGCTGGTTGGAGGACAAAACCCCTGGGAACAGCTTGGCGAGGGTTAGGACAGGACAGAGCCCCCGCAGGACCCTTTATGGTCCGACTTTGGCTCGTTCCCTGTGCCCAGCCTGAGGATGCTGGGATTCCCATGGCAGGAACACAGGCATGGAGTGAGGAATGGGACCATCACACCACCCTTGTCCCTATTTGTCACAGCTGACAAACCTGGTGGTGGCTGCAGAAGTGTCACCGCCGATGAGCCTGTCCAGCTTCTGCCCTGTAGGGGCCTAGGAGCAGCGGGGGGAGGAAGAGCAGCCACTGAGCTCCCAGCCTGGGTGGTGAGACTGTGCTTCCCAAACACTCCAAACTGGGAATTTCCTTCAGCCTATTACCTACTCCTGCACCAGGCTACAATTTTCCAGAGCCGCAGGGAGAGCTGGGGTTGATTTTCTGTGGTGCTGCAGCTGCTGGAGCCACCATGCATGGGCCAAGCAGGTTGTGAAAGCCCCAGCGTGTTGAGGCAAGATGTTCCCAGGTTTCTATTGCCAGTTTTTGTGTTGCTTTGGATTCCCAGTGCTGGAGTTTCCCCGTGGATGCTCCTGGTGCCATCCAGCTGGGTGGGAGGCTCGCATGCCTTGGCAGGGGGACGGCGTTTGCTGTGAGGAAGGCAGTGAGGAAAGGGCTTTTTAATCTCTGCATTTTATACAAGAATTACCCAGGGCTTGTTTGCAACTGCTCATTTTATGTGAGAAAACGTGATTTATTGAGAATATAACACATGATAAATCAGGGAAAGCTGTAAGGATCCCACAGGTGCTCGGATCTCTTGGCTGGTGGGAGGAATAGGCCGAGAGATTTGGGGTGTCAGCGCTGGTGGGAGTCAATTGAGGACCAGACACCAACCTCCCGTGGGGCCCCTTGCAAAGGCACATTTGACCCGCTGTCCCCACCATGGGGTACACGGAGAGGAGGAATAAGCTGGCCAAGGCTGCTGGCTGGGCAGCGCAGCGTGCAGGGCCCGGCACGGGCGGGCCAGGGGCTGCGGGGCTGGCTCTGGGGGCAGCCGGGTGGCTGGGGAGGGATCAGGGCCTGCCCGGCCGTGGGAGCTGGGGGAGCAGCGCTCGCTTGCAACACCCTGCACCCGCTGCCAGACCCCACCGCCCGCACCCCGGCTAACTCCAGCACCCCGCACCCCTCGCTACACCCGTCACTCTGCACGCGTCAGCACCCCATGGCCCTCATCACCGCGCACCCCCTGCACCCCACGGGACCCCTCAGCCCGCACCTCCTGCCAGGCCCCATCACCCCCGGTGCCGCCGACCCCCCGCTCACCGGCTCCGCGCCTCCGGCCGGGAAACCCGGAAGTGCCGGGAGCGCGCACGCCCCGCCCCTCGTGACGTCATCACGTGGAGGTGCGGACACGAGAGCGTCAGGCCACGCCCCGCGGGCGCCGCGCGGGGCCGCGCGCGGTAACCTCAACGTGCACGGACACAGCTGGACACAGCTGGACACGGCTGGACACACATGGACCCCGTCACATGCACAGGGTGCACCCAGGATGTCACGGCCCCAGGAAGGTGGCAGCTCCGGAGGCTGGGCTGCGGTGACTCCTTGGGACACCCAGGGCTTCCTGGATCCCCCCTGTCCCAGTCCCCAGGGGACTTTGGGGTGTCCTAAGCATGACACCCACCAGCAGCATCCTCCTCTGCAGAGAGGGCTCGTGGAGTCAGTGGTCCAGATCTTGGGATGCAGGATGCAGGACAGGGCCCCGGCAGGAACATCTTGTCTCTGGGTAACAGCATTTCCTTAGGCTACTTCCTTCTGGAATAACAGCAAGGAAACAACATCTGAGGAAATAAGGGCAAGGAAATAACCGTGAAGGAAATTAAAGGAAATAATCAAGGAAACAGTAGTAAGGAAAACACCAAGTATATTGCCTCCAAGGAAGTATTATCCAAGGAAATAAGAGCAAGTAAATGACAAGGAAACATTTGCTAAAGAACTGGGATCCAAGGAAATATCCTGGGATATAGCCACCAAAGAAGCAGAATCCAAGGAAAGCGTCAGCAGTTCCTACATCAGAACAAGAGCTGATGAAAAAGTGCAGGCATTGCCTGTACTAAAAGTATCTGTCAGGCCCTCAATTCCCAGGAAAATGAATCCCTGGCTGTGCAATGCAGGGTACTGGGATGTGGAGGAAGAGATTTTCAACTTGCTGGGAACACTGGGCTTGAATTAAGTGGCTGAAAATGGGAAGAGCCTGGAAAGCACAGTGGAAAGGAAGGATTTGGAGAGGTGAGGAAGAGCAGGAAGCACATGATACCTGACCTCACTTACTCTACATCCTCTGCCTTGTGCTTCTTCCTCTCCATCACAGATTGTCAAAGAACCCCAGAACACTTTGCTCATGTCTCAGGGGTTCCAAGCGCCACCAAGAACTCCCTCTCTGGCCACCACTCAGTTCAGCTCCCAAGGAGAGCATCAGGAATGAAACAATGCAGCCATCAGCCTGGGAGCCAGGCAGGTGTGAGGGAGGCCAAAGGGAAGGAAGAGGAGGGGGAAACTTCAGGGGTGCAGAGGGGACAAGGCTGCTTGTGCAGCTCCATGCCAGCACCACGGGGACACCAGTGCCATGGCCTCTGCAAGAGGACACCGGCCATTCCACTTCCACCCACCACCCCGAGCTCTTGTGCTCGCAGGAGACATTGGTAACACAAAAGGGTTGACCCTGGAAAGCTACAGGGGCCTAGGGACGTTTTAGAAGCGCTGCTGCAAAGCCTTTTACTTTGTTATCCAAAGAGATACCCAGGAAGGCCTGGTTGGAATGGGAAAACATTACAGGGAGTGCTGGAGCCAGGCACTGACACTGGGGCTGGCAGAAATAACACCTGTGGGAGGTGGAGGAGCAGATGGATGCTCTGCTCAGTCCAGTGGCAGAGTTGAAGGGGGAAGTGAAAAGGTAAGGACTGTCAAGCATGTAAGAGGGAGAGGGACTGATGGAGCCATTCTGGAGCAGCCATTGCACAAATCTACCAGACAGACACATCTCAGGAAGCTGAGGATCCCCAAGGCTGCTGCTAGCAGGCAGGAGGGGACCCAAAAGACAGGGAGAATGGAAACTGGTCCCTGCTCGGGGCAGCAAGGGAATCCCCTCCGGGCCCATCTCCCCTTCCCAGCTCCCTCTACACAACACGGTGGAGGCTCTGGGCCTCTGGGGCCGGGACAATCACAATGTGGACAAGCGTCCGTGCAGGGGCTGCCCAGGGTGAGTCAGTCCAGCCACGCTGGTTGAGAGGCTCCCTGGGCACGCTGTCCTGAGGGACAGAGGAGTCCAGGGCTGCTGGACATTGTGCAAGGAGAAATCATTGAAGGCCATGCCCGCGTGCCCAAAGACGAGCTGGTGAGGAAGCAGAGCGGCTGAGCAGGAAGCTTTGGCTGGGACTCAGGGAAAACAGAGAATTCACAAAATTCAAAGAAAGGCAGCGCTGCAGGAGGATGGTGAAGATGTCGTTGGGGCATGCAGGGAGAAAGGTAGAAAAGCAAAGGCCCAGCTGGAACTGAATTTGGCCAATGCCATAAAAGAGAACAGAAACCACTTTTCCAAATACAGCAGCAACAGCAGGAGGAACGAGGACAATCTTTGTTTTTATTGAATGCAGGAGGAATCATTGCCACAAGGGCTGAGGAAAGCACTGAGGTACTGATGCCTTCTCTGGGTGCCCCAAGCTCGTGGCTGCCCGTAGCACCCTCCAGCCTTCCCTCAGTGTGACAGAAAGAAAATAACATTCAAAGAAAAGGCATCCAAGAAAACAACAACAGCTAATGAAACAGCATTCAAGGAGGGCCTCAGCAGGCTCTCAGCAGCCTCAGGAGGTGAACGGTTGTTGGCATCCCATTAACTTCTTCAGGCTCTTGAAAATCTTCCAGTCACTCGAGTTCTTCACATTATGTCTCTTCCTGGAATGCTTTTCTGTCACTTTCATAGGAATCGGTGATGCATTGAACCAAAGGCATTTCAGATTTCTTGAACAGAGAAAAGTTCCGGAAATCATGGAGGAAGGGAAGGACTCTGAAAGGTAAGAATGCACGGGCAGTCTGGGAGGAGGGGTGGCACTGGGAGGACTTCCCTGCCCTTTTCTGCTCGACATTCCGTGTCTCCTTGTTATCCTTCTTCCCTCTCTGTGGCAGTTTTCCAAAGAACCTGAAAAAAAAACAGGAAGAGAAAATAGGAAGAAAAAGGGAAGGCAGCTGTTGATGGAGGCTGTGGGTAGCAGGGCTGCCTGTGCTCTGCCCTGTCTGGGAAGCAGCCGCTGGAGGAGTCGGGAAGTGGCATTTCCAGCGCTGCAAACCAATGGAATGTGCAGGGTAAAATGGGGAGAAAAAGGCTTCTGGGCATCACATCCTCCGAGGTTCCCGCTCCCGGTCCATAACCAGTGATGTTTGGCCAGGGAGAGCCGCAGCAGGTCCCAGCACCTCTCCCTGCTCGGGGGGCTGTGCCGTCAGCAGAGCCTAAGGAAGACGGGGAGCCCCAGCAGGGGTGGCAATGGCTGGAGAAGCTGGGAATGAGCCCTGGATGCAAAAGGCAACTGGAGGGGATGGGAGTGAGTTCTTCACCAGCTGCTCTGGGAGGGAGCGGGGCAAAATAGGGCAGAGCCATCAGCACAGGAGACTGTTCTGGGAACAGAGAGGTATTGCTCATGCTCACAGAAATTCGGGATCGCGCTAGAGCCCAAGACATCCATCCCAGCGCCACCGGCGTGGGAAGGGCTGCTTGGGCTGGGAGCTCCTGGCCGTGCCCAGGGCTGTCGCTCAGGACCCCCCTTCCCGGGGCTCCCCCAAACGCCATGTGTTTGAAACACAGCCAGGGGAGTCCTGGGCAGTGGCACCTGCGCGGCCTGTGGGGCTTGGGGAGGAGTTTCTCTTCACTGGAAAGACTCTTGGTGGCATAGCAGTGACATGGGCACAGAGGAGTTACCTTCTCAGGCAAAATTTCCTGGTGTGGCCGGGTTGGGAATCAGCTTCATGAGATAGGAAGCGCATCTGGGGATGGAAAATGGGAGATTTTTACTTCAGTTTTCCCGTAATATACTGCCCAACAGGAGAGGGTGAAAGCTCTCATTGCTGTGTGGCTGAAGGCAGGAGAGCAAAGCAAAGCTGGGAGAACTGGGACAGAAGGCAGGACAAGCTTCCCCCAGGCAGCCTGACCCCTGCGGAGCTGGGTGCTGTGGAAGCTGCCACAAGCTCCAGGCTTGGCAAAAGATCTCCTGGGGTAGCCGGCACATGCAGGGGCATCTGCAGTGGCCCGTGGGGCTGGTCACCTGGGCACTCCAGCTACAAGACAGACAGCTGGGTGTCAAACAAGATATTGGCTTACGTGGAAAAAGACTTTCAGCATCACACAGATGATAATGAAGATGGATAACAAAACCACAAACATGACCACTTCGTCTCTTTGCTCGGGTTTCTGTTCAGAGAAAAGGAAAGAAGATCATAGGGGTGAGAGAATTGCTCCCTCCATTTTCCCTTGCCCAGATGGACACATGCAGCAATGCCCAGCTGCTATCCTACCTTCCCTGTGAATTCCTTGTTGTCCCCCAAGGCCATGCGTCTGGAGATGTTCTCTTGCAGAAGACACTGGTCTGTGCGATCAGAGGCTCCCTGGGTCTCTTGCCTCTCACTGAGCACCTTTAGAAGAAGCCCAGTCTTTGAGACCATCTTGGCACAGGCCAGCTGGAGCTGGGGCAGGCTGCAGTCCATCCTCAGGGCTTGCTCCATGTGAGCCATGAACACCTGCAGGCTTTTGTCCGGCACCAGCAAGCGCAGGTGACGATCAACCGTGGTTTCCAAGAGCTCTCCTGGATCCGGCGCAGAGTGTGGACCTTGGGGCTTCCAAGGTTTGTGGAGGACCCTGGAGCCTTCCTGCTCTTGCTTCC
>VXBB01016089.1:0-52533 GCA_013399915.1 Illadopsis cleaveri | reverse complement strand
GGCCTGGCACTGGCCTTCTGTCATCTAGATTTCCAAACGGATCATGACTCCTCCCACATGCCAGCTGCCAGAAGTTTCTTTCAGTCTCTTCTACCGTACAAGTTCAAACCAATATATTGAATTACATAAACCGTTCCCAGTAGCTTTTTTAAAATAGTACTAATGTGTAACGTAACCCAAAGATTTAATTTGTTAATACAAGTGTATATTAAAAGAAAATCCTCAGTGAAATTACAATGAGACTCTGGAACTAGTTTTCCCTGGAGGATAATTGTCCCTTCAGGAAACCAGTCTGACTGTGTATTTGCATACTGGTGAGGGCAGAAACAAGGTAACAGAACATAAATCACATTTTCAATTATAGGTTTTTCTATTCTCTTGAACATTTAAATGTTTTAAAACTTAATAAATGCGCATTTTAATTTTTTTAAATGTACCTTATATTTCCATGAATAAAAGGATTCTCTCTGCAGCAGCAGGAGGACTGACAATTACGGACTGAGCTGATCAACCTTTTTTTGACAAGGGACAACATGACAGACCAATTAGGTCAGCCCCATTTCATTTTTTCCGACTATAACTGTGGCTGGTATGCAAGGAGTTATGAGTTGTAATTAATATCAATTACGAATTAATCCATTACCCAGCTTCTCATCTGGGCCAAAGAGAGGTTACTCATTTTAAAACAACATATTGCATTTTGTATTTCAACACTAGCAATACTGAGAAAGTTTCCTTGACTTTTCTAATGTAAAAACCAGAGGGTTTTTTATTTTCACCATAAAATAAGAAAAAAACAACTGTGCCTCGTTTTTTAAGTGAGTTTGGCACACATTTTGTAAACCAACTTGAGACACCCTGTTGCTCTGCCTTAGGGTTTTGCTGGGTTTTGTTTACTGCAACACCTTCACCCAAGGAATCATCCTGTGACAGAACTCAGCCCATTGAAGAACCAGGTCCTGTGTGCCTTCACTGTGATGCAGAAGGAAAACAGGAGCTTAAACTGCGAAAATCTGATGAAAGAAAATATAAAACCTGAATGGCATCACTGAAGTGATGCCTAAAGGAGTAGATGCACACATGGCTTACATCACTAAGCCAAATATTGTAAAAAAGTTAGCTTCAACACAACAAACCTCCTAATTATCACTCCCAAGCCAATTTACTTCTATTTTTTAAATTTTATTTTTAAAAACAACGTGAGAGCTTCAGCGGGATTTGACTCTTTTTCTCTCTCAATTACATAGCACCTGCAGCCCAAAATCAATCAAATAGGACCACTTTTAATAGCACCTAAATCTTTAATTAGAAATTTTTGAAGTCACTATTGGACAGCAAGTGACATCCTTTGTTCCACTCATACTTCTAGTGGGCAGAAGCAAGGCTGATGTACATGACCCTAAATTGTCAGGGGGAAAAATGCGTGAGCAGGCACTCAGCTGGTAAGACTACCCCAAACAGCACTGCTGTCTCAACCTCTCGTGTCTTTTTTACCTTCCAGAAAGTTCTTTCTCATCCTGTGAATCTTTTGCAGATATCTCAGTTTAAAACCACACTGCCTAAGGAGAGACCATGTGAAATCTAACCTGCAGCCATCCATTTTAATATTCCAGTCAAACACATTTGGATCAATACCTGGGACAGTCTCTTGGAACTGCTTCAAAATGCCAGGTCAGGAGCTCCTCTTTTTTTTTTTTTTTTTTTTTTCTGCAACCACCTCTACCAACTTTCAAAGCTGTGTGGCCCCTCCAGAGGCCAAGCCCTTGCAAAGACTTTGGTGGCAGAGATATACACTTGGATTTTCTACATACCATACTCCTTCCACCAAGATGCTAATTTTAAGTTTATGTTCCCTATCCTTAGGAAGAAGGATATTTATATAGTAATCTATACAAATTATTGAAATCTGAGGGGGAAAAACCTAAGAGAATTTGGTGTATTACTTCTATTTGTCACCAAAATCACAATCCACCAAAACATTCCTACCAAAGTTGGGGTTTTTAAAATAATTAAGAAACCTTTTATGCGTGTGTTAGGATAGGTCTGGCTTTTGTAGGACAGCTGGACATTTACATCTCAATCTGACAGGACCTCTGTTGGGAGGTAAAAAACCCAAGCTTTTCTTCCCCTCACTTAGAGAAGCTACACTGTGCAGCTGATACTTCAGATACAGGAGGATTTCGCACTGTCTCTTTTGTATAATAAAATATTTCTTCGTTCTCTTTTACTGAGAGGTCTCTGTTGCTTCTGCAGGAGACTGGGACTTAACCTTCACGTATATAATTGTTTGCTACTACTCCACAACACACCAGCCCCTTCTTTGCCATCATGACACAAACCCAGCTGCACTGGAGTGACAACACTTGTGTACAGCACTTGACTTGGAGCTGATGACAGTTGCTGTTGCATTTGAAGATGACAAGGTAAAAACATCATTTCCACCCCTCTCAACACGTCTGGGTTCCTGCTTGCAAATTCAGAGAGAGCACAAAGGAAGGGAGCAGGCACCTCCAGCTCTATGTGTTTGTGCTCCAGAAGAAAAAGGGCACTGATACAGCCTAGCCCACAGTTTTCTAGCAGAAGCTGCCCAATGCCAAGTTTTCTTCAAATAAAATAAATTTGCTTGTTCCATAGTGACATTAGCAAGAAGGGAAGAATGTTTTTTGTTACAGTGCTACACCAGACTGATCCACACATGTTCTGCTGCTTCCACATCCACCCTGGAACCCTGGGTTCAGGCACTTGACCTTTCAGCTCAATCATTTCCATGTTTGTAAAAGGAAGACTCCAATCTCCATCAGTGCCACATTTCCAGGTTTTCAGCTCTGAAGGTCAGTACCTACTCCCAAAGTATCTCTGCAGTGCTCACCAAGGCACTCTGACAAGGGTGGGAGCCTAAAACCAGTTCCACAGCACAGGTGCTGGAACAAATAACTCTGTGCTCCAGGAAGGTCAAGTCCTCCACACAGGATTTGGAAGGTTTAAGTTTTCAGATTTTGAACATTTCTACTGAAGAGAATCTTTAGCAATATAAGAGAGGAGATACCTGGGTTCACAGAATTCACAAAATTCTGGGTTCTAGACAGAGATCCTCCTACAAGAGCAAGGTCCTTCTGACACAAGAGTGAAACTCTGAAAACATAGGTTTTGATGGTGACCTAAACCTCCTCAGCCATCATCTCTTGTAACATTGCTGTTCCCACTGCATGGTGAAGATCTGTGACCTTTTTCCTGCCTAGAATCTTGGCAATTACAACACCTAAGAACAACTCAGTGGTTTATCAGCTGAATTTCCAGTTATTGGCACCTCTTTCTATGAGAGGAGGATTTTCCTGCCAAGGCAGCCTGGGATACAATGGGAGCAGATTTGATCAGTGCATCTCTGAACAGTGACACTGCACTAAGTGCCCTTAGGAACAGGATAAAGGCCTGCAGTGGTAGGCTCTGTTTCCCTGTGCAGAACATTCATTTGCATTTCAAGAAAGAAAAAAACACAACTATTTCTTTGCTCCTGAACATGCAACAAACTGGGAAGAAAACTGCTGGGTGAAAAATATTGGATGGGATTGAAAAAGGCAATCAAGAGGGAATCATGATCAACCATTCACAATAACAGCATGCAGGTGGATAATAGATCCTCTTCGCTTTTGTAACTAGCTGTAGGAAAAGCCATCATATGTGAAACCTATCAGGGCAAGTATTCCAACCTAATATGCTACATAAGGTTGCTGCTTTCTTTAATTTCTTGCAGTAAGCCACAGCAATTTCTAAATTCTGAACTCCCCTTCTATTACTGGACACAGAGAAAGTCTACTCCATTAGGTCTAACAGTTGGGATGCTGAAGAAAAAAAATAAAAAAACACACCAAAAAAACCCCCAAACACAAACCCAAAAGAAACCACCAAACCCACACCCCACCCCCCCAAACAGTTGGATGTGAATATAAAATTTGAGCTGCATAAAACTTTGCCCCGCTTTTACTGATATTTCTTTGATGTTATTAGTACATTTGTTTCTATGAGGCTATTATTAAAGCAATAAAATATAGCCAAAATTCACTTAACACATTGTCAAACTCACCAACTATTTTAGTCCTGTCATTGCATAGCTGGAGATTTCAATTTTAAGATTCTCACTGGCTTCAGGAGAAAAAAGTTTGAGAAAATTAAACCCACAGAATATGAAATAAAATACTGTAAGGCTTCAGAAAAGAACAATTACTTTTAGTTGAAGTATTATGATTTTTTTGCTCTTAGTGACATGAGAGAACAAAACCAGTATATTCCTCATATGCAGTTCATTTCAAATGATTTGGTCAATCATTAGTCCCTACCCAAAAATTGAAGTCTATATATGCAAAAAAAAAGGGTTTGTGATCAAGGTTGGGCTAATTTTTTTAAGAATAACAGTTTTCTACTGGTTAACTTTTATGGTAGTGTTCCTTGGGTTTTTAATAAAAATATTTTGAGAGGAAACATAAAAACCAAACAGCACCTAACACAGAGATTGTGGAATCAAATCCTCCACAGCTCCTTTTCTCCAGGCCAAAGAGTTCATACAAACTACAGGCACCCTTGTTCCAAGTCCATCCTGCTGGGACTCAAACGTCAGCAATTCCAGATGGTCAGATAGCTGCAAAAGCACTTCTAGGTGTTGAAAAGAACTGCTTCATTCAACAAATAAAACACATGGCTCAGAATGCCAAGCAAAACCAGGCTGGCTGGAGAAAACCCTATGCATTTCTTTCACAAAGGCATTTACAGCACTGTAAAACAGATGAGCTTCCACTTTAGGGCAGAGGTGGCAGCTCTTGCAGAAACAGAGGGGACAATTTTGATCATGCTACTTTAAAAATGGCACTGGAAGAATCCTGAGAAAATGTTCTTAAGCCATCTCTTTCTCTTTCCTATGCAGTGATAAGGCTGAAAGCAAATAAATCTATGCAAACTCATTTTTCCCAAGCAAGGTGTCAAGGTTCAGAGATAAGTCTTATGTCAAAGCTAAATTTAAGTCAGAATTATAAAATGTTGTAGGATAGGTCTCTCAGGGAAGTCATCTGAAAAGACATCGTGCTTGACAGGTGGGAAACTTCTGTTATTGTTTGTTCTGTTCTATGTTTTTTATATATATACAAACATATTTATCCTAATAAAGAACTGTGGGTTTTTTTCCTTCATTTTTGCCTGGAAGGCCCATAATTTTCAGACTTGGAATAATTTGGAGGGAGAGGGTCTTCTGTTCCATTCCACAGAAGTTCCCACCTTCCTCAGCAGAAATTTTGCTCCTTAAACCAGGACATAAACTTTTCCAACACATCTTAGATAGCAGAAGATATGTCAGAACACGACCTTCCAATACTTGTTTGCATTTTACAGCAGTTTGGTGATATTTGTACACTAGAAGTTTCCCAATCACTTTTCCAGACTATCCCTGATGCCTTACAGATTTTACTCTTCCTTTTGGATTAATTATATCTCACCTTATCTCTGTCACATTGTGTATTGACGACTCCCTGACTCTCTCACTCAGACACACAACATTATTCAAGGTTCATTATTGCAGCAGCCCTCTTGTTAGAGGGTAGAAATGAGCCCAGACACAGACTCCTTGTTTATCACAGCATGAAAAGGGCCCTGGTTTATTCCTCTTTACACCTCAGCCATCCTGACTCCAACCATTCACTGACTCTGCCTGCACCAAGCTCCTGCTGGAGGTTTCCCTTGCAGCCTCTGACTGCTGCTTATTTCCTGCTGAACTCTGACTGCAGGGGTCAGTTTGCAGACTGTGACTGCAGCTTTTACCCAGCTAGACTGTGACTGCAGGTTCCAACAGTAGGCTCTGACTGCACACCCAGACTGACCTCACTGCAGGGATTCTCTCTCCTCAGGATCCTGCTTCTACATGGTCCTCATGTTCTCTCTTCCTCAGGGTTCTTCCTCCACGATGATCCTCCCCCCACCAGTAAACCCACTCCCTTTAATCACACTCACCTTCATTGGCTACAGCTGTGACTCATCAGGGGTGAGGCTGTATTGTAATTAACACAGCTGTTACTTATCAGGGGCCAGGTCACCTGTGTTCCCTTCTCCTACAGTTCATTAAATGCCCATCCAGAGCCAGAGACCACAAAAGCCTTCTAGAAATAAAGCATCTATGGAGCTGCTCCTGCATCACAATTAGATATGCTCCTGCAGCTTTAATTCACCTAAATAAACTTGCAGTCAATCTCCTAGGAGTCAGAATGCCAGCTGCCAGCACTGCAGTACAACTAGGAGTAAGTTAAAATAGGTACCAGGGCCATAGTTGTAGTGATAGCAGTCGGACACTATGATCCTTAGGGTTCCCTTCTAACATGGGATAATTTATGACTCTCTACCTTTCAGGACCTTTCCCAGTGACAACTCTACTTAGATCTGGAAAAACCCCCAAACATTTCAAGGAAAATGTCCAGCAACATCTAAATTTGACCATCTACAGCTGAAGGGACAGTGATAACTGTAACCCACTCCACTAAACACCCATAGTGCAGTTAATCACAGTGTGTCTATTAGGCTAGCTGTCTCCATAACAACATAATTAAAAGTACATTTTAAATTCTTCATTATGCTGGTGTTCATGAACAAGATTAATTTTTAGAAAGACACTTGCAAGAGCTGACTTCTATTACAGTCTGGATTGATGAGCATTTTTGAGCAGGAGACAAATCTGGCTCTAGCTGAACTAATAATATATGTTATTAATATATTAAAAGATCTAAACAGCTTTAAAAATTCATTTTACAGTGCTTTTTTTGTCATTACAGACAACTTTGTAATTCTAATTCTTTCAAGCCGACTCTACGTTTAGTTGCCAGGAGGAAAACAGGAGTTTTGGCAAAAAACCAACACCCTTTAACTCACCAGCACCCAAAAATTAGGTGGCTGAGATACACAACAGAAACAAAAAAGGTATTGAAAACTCAGTTTTTCATACTAAAAAATCTGTTCATTCTTACAACGAATGATATGTTTGTAAATTGCACTGTTTTCTGCAGTAAACAATACCAAAACCTGATGCAATAAACAACTGAAACCATAAACCAAAGGCTGTTCAGAACAAATTCTGACTTTCCTGCTGTTTCTAAGCAGAAGAGCTTCAGCCAAAGAACTGTAATGGACAGGGCCCACAACTCATCTGCAAGCATCCCCGAGATCAGAATTTAGGGGTCACTAACTGCATCTCAATGCAATACATTTTTAATTGAAAGTGAGAGTCCACTTACAAAGCTGTCAGACTGGAGAAACCAAGATACCTGTTGGCATACAGGGCACCAGAATTTAGAGTTTCTCAGCCCTGCCCCTGATTTCAACATATGTTTTACTTGTGGAAAAGTAGAAAACATTGCTTTGTTAGTAGAAGCACAGCTCACACACATTACTCAGCAACACACCTGAATTAAAGCATTCCTTAATAAAGGCAAAAAGCATTTTACTAAGTTTTTATTCTAAGATGTTCATTCCTGAAATTCAATAAACCAGCTCCCAAATCCAAATTGCTTGTGGACCAGCTGATTTTGGTTTTCCTCCCCTTTTGTTTTTTTAATAGCTGAGCAGCCTAATGTTCCTAAATATAGTTAAGCAGCACATTCTTGAAGGCTCATCTGTGAATTAAAGGAAAATGATGCAACTGTTGTGTTTTTACACATGTGCACAGACTGTCCAAAAATGACCA
Organism: Illadopsis cleaveri; assembly: GCA_013399915.1. NCBI lineage: Eukaryota > Metazoa > Chordata > Aves > Passeriformes > Timaliidae > Illadopsis > Illadopsis cleaveri. The sequence continues at coordinate 44,822 of VXBB01016089.1, read as the reverse complement.
AAAAATTATATTATGGTATATTCTGCTGAAATATAATTTGGTCAACCTACCCATCTCAAATTGGAGATGAGTGAACACTAGTAAGATTTTAAATGAAGTTTAAGAACGACCTGAGTGAAGCAATATTTAGATGTGTGGTTTACTGCTGAATTAACCTATTTAGTAAACTCATCTTTGTCCTTGTCCTTTTTTCTGTGCCTATGGAAAAGCACAAGTCAGTTCTGAAGAGCTGCCACACGGTGGTGGTAAAAGTCTATAATTTGAAATTAGAGTCTCACACGAGTCACTGTAATTCTGTCCCCCTTTTATGTTAGCGAAAGTGAATTACCAAAATAAACACCACTCTCTTTGAAAGTTACTAGAAAGCTGAACTGAGGAGGGGTGGAAGGGGAAAAGAAGGAAAAAAAAAAAACAAACGAACAAGATATTATCCCAAAAATAGCTTAAAAGGTAGGGAAATTACCATTGAAACAATAGAACAAAACCTTTTTCAAATTAAAACCTGTGCAGATCTATAAATTAAGAGAATTATATCCCTGAAGAACAGGCAGACAACAGAAAATAAATATTCATAAGTTTTATTTTAACCTGAAGCCATAACACTACAAAAATGTCATGAACAGTCTTACAAGAAACCTCATGTAAGTAAAATCAGAACTAGCTGAAGTCCTTAACTTTGGTTTTAATGTAAATCATACCCAGCTACAGGCAGAAGAGAATCCTTCCTTCCTGCAAAGCAGCAGGTGCACTGTTAACAAACTGTAACAACTGGGGTTTTAAATGCAATTCTACCTGACACCAGTAGTAGCTATCCTGGAAAAGGTTGGCTTGAAGACCTTCCAAGCATTCCAGAGATTTTTCACAGGTGTACTTGTCAACACGTGGACCCTGTACATTTATGCAATCAATAATAATCTCAATAAAACAAAATAAAATAAATTAANTAATCTCAATAAAATAAAATAAAATAAAATAAAATAAAATAAAAGAAAAGAAAATAAAATAAAAGAAAAGAAAAGAAAGAAGAAAAAAAGAAAAAAGAAAAAGGCCTTTGTGGGGAGCAAAGGGCCCAATCTGTTGCCCAAACTCTCCTTTTAGGGAATTTTTCTGCCTCCTTGGGGCTCAGGATAAGACATTACCAGGACACTTCCACAGCCTCGTAGGACCTTGGGATTCTTATTCACTGTCATATTTCTGTGTGTACCAACAAAGTCCCAACAACAAGCTCAAGGGTGTGGGGAGATAATTAAAGATTTAAGGAGGCAAAGTTTCTATCTTCCCATTTGCAGAGAATGACATGAAAAGAAACAGGTGGAATTAGTTTATCCATATCTGGCTCTGAGAATGGTGTCACTGGCAAAATTTTGTGGGTTTGGACCATGGGGTTGTCTGTACAACACCAGGCCTGTTTGTGCCCAACAGGATTCACCTTTATCCATGGAGGAAAACAACTTTTTCCTCATAAAGTTGGCGGGATCAATCAAAAGAGCACCACTGTGTTATTCCATAGGTTATTAAGGAAAATCTCTGGATCCTTACCTTTATAGATAACTTCAGCTTCCCAGCTGTTAGCTGGGACTATCATGCCACAGACTCAGAACAGCTCCAGGAAACTGAGGTAACGTTCAGCTGGCAGCCAGTCCCTAGCTGTGCTCCCCAAGGCCAATGTTAGGGGCAGTGGGCCAGTGATAATAGATTAGAAGGAACCATTAATTCCCCTGGAACCATTACAGAGAGGTCTTGATGGATTAGTGCACTTGAGAAATCACCAACCAAAGGAAATCTAAGGAGGACAAAGGCTGGATTCTGCTCTTAAAATGCTGCAGTTCTAGATGTATGTCCATACTGGGGGACAAGTTCGTCACCAAGAGGGTGGTCAGGAACTGGAACACGCCTGGAGGTCAAGTTGCACTGGGTTTGACTGGTAGAGTTTATATTTTTTTCACAGTAGCTGGTACAGTGCTGCTTTGCAGATTCAAGACCAAATCTGACAAGAGAATCATGTTTTACTGTTGCTGAGCAGCACTTGCACAGCACCAAGGTCCTCTGTTCCTCATTCTGCACCTGTGAGTAAGGTGGGAGTGGGTGGCTTACTGTGCTGATGAAGGAATAGAGGCTGATAAGATCATGATTATCTTTTCATCAGGTGTCCTGTCCTGCTGTTAAGAGAAATCAGGGAGGATTCTTTTTGATATTTCTCGGACAAAAATAAAGCGCAAACACGACAATATTATATCTGAGAACTGTTTGTTGATAAATGTCTCTGGAGAAGAGGGGATAGAAAAGAGAGAAAGGGGAAAATCATGGAAGCTTTCTCTGCCCTTCTTGTCAGGCAAAGCCTCCCTGGGACAGGGCTCCCCTCCATTTTCTGCCTCCTTAACACGTGGCACGTGTTGGGGCTTTCAGCACGTATAAAGCCCCTAGAGTAATTTTTCACCCCATGTCAGAAAAATGGATTCATGACATATGCTGAGGCATAAACAAAAATCAAATTGGTCCCTCTCATCAGGGTCTGGTTTGTAATACAAACGTGTCCTGCCACAGTCCTGGCTCAGTGGTCCAAGCTCCCCCTCTCCCTGGACTGTAGAAGCCAACTCCTGCTCCCACACAGGCCTGCTGCTGAAAGCCACCTTTTTTGGATGGTTCATCTTTTGTTGTGCGGTACAAACATCCAGAAGTGACTCCTTCCAGAAGATTTCCATGATTTTCATTGCAGTGTTTGATCAGCCCTGGAAAAAGCACATTTACCTTAAGAAGCTGTCGGAACCCTGTCTGACTGCACATCCATCCAAGGAGGAGAATGTCTCTTGAGGTTCACCACTCTGTAGCTCATGAGAGATTTAACTATTTGCAGCCATGTATATAAACCATTGAAGAGAGGAGGATGAATAGCCTTTCTTTTTTTTCTGCAAAAGGAGGAGTACAACCCTGCTGGGTCCTAGGAAGGCTCAGTGGTTTGGGGCCATCTGAGTAGAGACCTCAGAGAATTCAGAGGTGCCTGTGCAGCAACAGACGTTACCCTCTGCTGTCCTCTCTCTGAAAGAGTGTGATGGGTCATCCCTGTAGTTTGATTCCTGGTAGCACAGCCCCCCTCAAAGCATTTACCTCTTATTGGCATCCCTTGGATCCCTTCTGGGGTCAACTCATAGGTCCCCATTGATGCCTGAAGTTTTAGCTTCCATGTTTTTCAGATTCTGTGCTGCCTAGGGGTGCAGTTCTGAGCCTCACATTCAGTGTCAGTCAGCTCTCTTCACAGAGTGGGGAGACAAAATAAATCCTTTTCCTGATGAAGAACGATGACAACAAGTACAAGTTTTCAGGCCCAAAAGCATAAAAAACAGTGAACTGAAGAAAGAAAACAAAAAGGATGAGACTTCACAACCTGAAGCTGTAATTGGACAATTAAACCCCAATATGCAAATGGACCAAAAATTAAAAAAGTGTGAGACCTCATGACTGCTCAGCCATTTTGTGACCATTTTGGGTCTACCTTGGGTGTAGCCCTGGCCAGGCTCTTGTACTGCCCTAGGTGGATCCTTAAAGGCCTTTTAATAAATATCTACTTTATTCTCTAGCTCTGTCCAGACTCTGTTCCAGGTCAGCCTTCCCAAGGCATCACCATCTTACTGGTTTGAGGTTCCAAAAATCTCCAGCTCCCAAGGCTGTTGGCCCCCATGGCAGAAGTCCCAGTGGCTGCAGCAGTAATGCTGCCAAGCTGTCTTCTTCAAATGTTGGTACTTGCCAAGCCTGGGATGATGCTTCTCATGCCTGGGACCATATTGGTTTGTTTTCCAAAAGCATGCAATCATTGCTGTGTGGCATTTGAAATAGCTATCTGTTTACTGTTGTTACAGAGCATTGTCTTTGTTTGAACAACTCAGTGTAACATTAGCTGGGCCATCACTTCAGGCAGATGGCTGTGCCCTCATAAATACTGGATTGTGCCTGACAAATTTCCTGGTTTACAGACCCCCACCTCAGTGCAGGCTCTGGGAGGGAGATAATTGACATTTTCACCAGCTACAGTACTCATGTCTGGGCTGATCTCTCAGTGGGAAGAGCCGAATCAGCAGCAGCATCAGCAGGTCACATCCCTGTGTTACCACTGTGGCAGGGGCAAACTGCAGTGATTCAGGCCCTTTGCAAAGGCTTGAACTGACATTCAGAGCCCAGCTTTTCCATGAGGTTGTGATAGAGATGAGAGAGTGGAAAAAAAATCCATTAAAACTTAACACTGTACCCACTGGCTAGTTAGTGCTTCCAATGATACACTGCTCAGTTCTCCCATAACCTTCCCATTTGCTTCAAGTTACAGATTTCCAAGGCAAATAGACTAAACACAGCTTCACCTGCAGGGGAAGAGCTTCTGCAGCTGCCCTTCCTGCCCCAGCCACCAGCACCCTCCCTTTGCTGCCTCTGGAGATCACTGCCCTCTACCAAGCACCAGCTGCTGGATCTGGTGCAATGAATCCTGGTGGGGTTGTCACCTGGCTGGACAAAACCCAGTGCCACAGGCTGGGGGAAACAGGCCTTAGCCAGGAGCTGCTCTTGGGACTGGTGCCTCTGATGTGGTGCCCCTTATCCAGCATCCTCCAAACCATGGTTGTGCAAGTGCTTGGTGGCAGTACCACAGAGGCAATTAGGTTGGAAAAAAACTCTGAAGTCATCAAGTCCAACCTAAAGCCATCAAGTCAGAAACCACTTTCACAGTGGTAGAGTTTCCTTTAATACATTCCTTGCTTTCCCTGTTGTTCCTAGGAAAGGACACAGAATCACAGACTATTCCAAGCTGGAAGGGACCCACAAGGACCATCGGAGCTTATTAGGGCTCTTCCCAAACCAGCTGCAGCACCCATGCAGGGATCTCCCATATTCCTCCTCCTCTCAGTCAGAAATTGATCTGGTCAGCCAGATGATGGGGACAACAAGTACCAGCCTGAAGGCTATTATCTATGATAGTCCCACAGCAAGAGCTGAGTGGAGCAGAACTGTCTTGGATCTGACTCTTTTTTTTTTTTTCCTCTGTGCAAGGTAAGTTGGTGCACCTGCTTCCAGGGGAGAAGATCCAGAGGGGCCATGTGTTTGTTGGTGGCTCCCTACCCTTCCTCAGCCAGTGCTGCAGCCCTGGATCTGAGCTGGCATTTCTGACTGACCAGCTGAGTCCAGGATTCTCCAGGGGAATCCTTTGAGCAGGATGCAGGAGCAACACATCTGGACCAGACCTTCCTGCTTGGTTGGTGCTGGTTAAAGGTGACCATCAAGTGTTTGGGCTCCTGCTGTCCCAGCAGCTCCCACAGCAGCAGCTCAGGGATAGCCACCACCATGGGCAGGATCCAAACCCAGTGGCAGACACGTGCTGGGGTGATAACCCTGGTGACCACTTACAGGTTTTCAGGATTCCACTTGGAATTTGAGAGCAAAATGCCAGCTTTAAAACACACCAGAGGTGGCACAGTCCTTCTGAGACCCTGACACAGGCCACGTGTCTACACTGGGGTCACACCTGTCACTTGCCCTCCCCTTTCCCATGCTCTTACCAGCTCTTCAGGATATAACCAAAACGACCACACCTTAAGGACATGTATTTTGTGATGTTTCACTTATTGTTTTGCTGTCACTAGCAACATTGATATAAAAAAATAATAATGAAACTTAGCAATTATATAGCTCTTTATATTTTGAAATCTCTGTACAAACATTACTTAAACAAAGCAAGGTAGTGTGCAAAACAGTCATTGCTTAAAATAATCGACCGAGGGGTTGTGCTTCAGCAGTGACACTGGGAGAAGGACAAGAATGCAGGAAGGAAAGCAACAAACCAGAGGTATAACGAGGTCTCCTCTTCAAATCTGGGGTTATGAATGGAGAGTGTCAAGGGCAGTGTCTGAGAGTGTTCTTTAATAACCTTACACCAGGTGGGTAAAGCTGATGTCTTTGCACTAATCACACAGGGAGACGGGGGAAGAGTAACTGCTTAATGCAAGTAATATACAGCAATATTATACGTACATATGTATAAATACATAAATTCACACACACACGTTGGATTTAAACTTGTTGAGGATGTCTCAGCCAAACTGCAACAAAAACAATACTGGTATGACAGTGACAAAGATATTAAAAGCATAGAAACACGGCAGTGACACCAACTGTGGATATTCCCCTCCAGAGCCTCCAGAGAACAGGTATTACTTAAACTGTTCCATCTGCTGCAAACACAGCTCTCAATTCCTCTTCCCTGGAATGGCTGAAGAAAACAAAACACAGCTACCCACAAAACTAATTCCTGCAAACACAAATGCTCTTGGTGCAATTAACTGCCCATTCATTAACAGGTACTGGGACAGGCCTTTGGCTGAAAAACACGGTACATTGACATGATCCAACAAGAAACATGTGCCCTCCCTGGTCCCCACAGCCCTGCCAGGTCCAGGATTCCAGCCCAGCTCAGTTCCTGCAGCCCCCCTGATGATTGGTTTGCATCATTCCCAGCTAGACAGAAACCATGGAAGAAGCAGTTTTATTGGAAGCACCATATGGGCTCGAGCACACGATGCCAGTGGATGTATTGAGGGAAAACTCCCAGAGTTCATCCCCCCAGGTGTGTTTTAGGGACAAACACCTGCCTAGGGATAATGCCTCCCATCCTGCAGCTCCAGGCACCAAGCCTGCCTGCCCAGAGACCCACACAACTTACTCCCATGGGGAAAACCCCCAAAATTGCTGCAAATACTCCAGCTGTTTGCATGAAGGAAGAGCAGCAAGCCCAATGAACATCAAAAGCCTCAGATGTACACACACAGCTGGTACATCTGAGCTGAGCTGTGACATTTCTGGGAGAAGCAGTGGCTGGGAGCACCTGCTGCCAGGTGGGCAATTCCTTTGGTCCATGCTCCCTGTGCCTGCAGCCCAAGGGCCTCTCCAACAAAATCACCACCCCATACTATCCTTTCTACAGTAGAAACCAGCAATTTCCATTTCTCTCTCCTCCTCCTGCTTCCATCAAATGCTGACTCAGCGCGAGCTGTAGCACATCCATCCCACTGAGCCACCAGCAGGACAGGGACCAAGCCCAGGAAACTTCCCCCTTCCAGCCCTGTGGCACAAATTTCAGCATCCTTTCTAAAATCCCTCCATGTGTTCTTATCAAAACCTCTGTGCCTCTGCTAGCTCTAGACCCAGGATAAACATTACCTCCTCTCCCAACAGGAGCACACAAAGTGAAGGTGGAAACATTTAAGCTCAACTGAGAACACTTGGTATTAGAAAATAAATACATAAATGGATAAAGAAACCCAACAAAAACCACACAGTGATTCTGAGACAGAACAGTTATATTTTACACGTTTTATTTCTGTGGGGTTTTAGGTTTTAAATAACATGAGACATTTTTGTTCTGACTCTGTACCTGAATTGCAACTCTCCTTCCTTCTCAGTGAACTTTGGGATAATTTTCACAGTGGACAGTTAATGATGATGAAATTGGAAAGAATTCAAAGTGCAGCTTCTCTGCAAGCATGAGCCTTCCAAACATTAATTTAAGGAATGGAAAGAAAACTATTTTGAAAACCACTGATATTTAAAAAACCCAAAAATTTCAATTATGTGGTGACCATGACTAGGCATTTTTTAGAACACATTCTCAATTCCTGGCTGGTAATTTTTTTAAAACCACAGCTTGGTTTCCAAAGGCAGCACTACTTCATGACACAAGCTCTACTTCATGCTCCCAAATACTCTGAACCAACAGCTTTCACTTGTGCACATCTGCACTGAGAGCACAGGGAATTCTGGGGTTTCCCTTGGCTACATGCACTCTTGGACATCACAAAACCATGGAATGGTTTGGGCTGGAAGGACCTTAAAGGCCATCCAGTTCCAGCCCCCTGCCATGGATAGGGACATCTTCCACTATCCCAGGTTGCTCCAAGCCCCATCCAATCTGGCCTTGAACACTTCCACGGATGGGGCAGCCACAGCTTCTCTGGGCACCCTGTGCCAGGGCCTCCCCACCCTCACAGGGAAAATATTCTTCCCAAGATCCAATCAGAATCCAACCTCCATTAGTTTGTGGCCATGCCTCTTGTCCTGTCACTGCAGGCACTCTCCAGCCCTCCTGCAGCCCCTCTAGGCACTGGAAGGGGCTCTATGGTGTCCCCAGAGCCTTCTCTTTTGGTGAACAGCCCCAGCCCTCCCAGCCTGTCTCCAGATCTGAACTGATGAAATGCAACACCAGCTCCGTGACCCTGAGCCTTTCAGCTGCTGGTTCTTCTAGATTTAGAGGAACCACACACAAAAACCTACTCTGTAGCTTCCTGTGCAGTAACCAGCCACGGAAAGATTCCTCCAAGACAAGGAGAAAATGAGAATTGCCATCTGTACAGAAACCCCACTGCTGCAAATCCCTAAGACAGCAGAGTCACTGTTCCCATCACCAGCTGTTCCAGGGGGAGAGCCAGGCTGGACACCCCCACTGCCAACAAGCTCCTACACAGTAACATTCACACAATCAGCAAGAATAATCTACAGTTATTACCAGGTCCTGAGTACAGCCGTAAGCAAGATTTCAAGTGTTAACCTTTAGGCCCAGATTTTCTTAAAATGATCCTGCAGAACATATATATATATATATTTAAAACATCTCTATTTAAAATTTTCTATTTACCTAACCTACAAAACTTTACTACAAGCCAGACTGCCATCTGGAGAAAAAGAACCTTAAATTCAATTTGAAGTATTCATCAACATTGAAGTTGTTGCTCTAAGTCCTTTTGAAGATCCTGAGATACATACTCAATTATAATTATGTAAATACTCAATCAAAATAATTATATAAATATTCAATCAAATATAAGGGAAAAAAATTAAAAAGAATAAAAGAATGGAAGCAGCTCCCAGAGCATCAGTACAACTCCCACCTACCCAGCCCAGGCTTCCCAGAGCCCTCAGCCTCCAAAAACTGGTCTCCTACAAAATTTGGCAGCTGCCAGAGGCTGAGTTGCCTTATCATTTGCAGTCACTTGAGATTACACACATTGCTATCCCTCCTTGCTCAGTGACAGTGATTTTCAGGGAACTCTCCCTACTTCCTTCCATGTGTGAACTGCACAAAAAGGAACAAGGGATTGAGGGGAGTATTTTATTGACTCCCAGAAGACAGATATGGATTGCACACAACCCTGGAAAACTTCTTTTTAAAATCCCAGAATTACCAACAAGAGAACTCTTCTTCATAAATAACCTGACATCACTCCTTTGTCAAAAGATTTTGGCATGGAACATATTTCTGTTACAGTTTAATTTAATAGTTCATTTCAACAGCTAAAAAACTATGTCTATAATACTATTTAAATATTTTGTTCATATTTTTGACTTCATAAAAAAATTAGTTTGAGCACTACTTTCCTAGTCCTCAAAAAAAAATTCAGAGAGACACCAACTTTTGAAGGAGTCTCTCAAAAATGTGTATTTCACCTGAGAGCAGTAGTGACTCCAAGGAAACACACATGGTGTGACCACCTTTTCCTCAACCCCACAGAAATATGTTCACACATTTAACTACAGCCCCAAACAGCACTTTTGCAATGTGACCAAGACAAGGTCAATCCCAAAGGTCCCAGTGCTTGCAAAATCTGACCACGTACAACTGGATTCCTTTTTGTTTTGGAAGAGGTCAGTCTATATCTCAGTTGGATGATGACTCCAAGAGCCCTGTTGGGCCTGCAGAGGCCACGGGAGCACTCTCAGCTTTAATGAGAAGTTGACAGGGTGACTGAAGCCACCATCAAGGTTAATCAACCCAGCCCTTCTATTGCAGCTTCTTCCCCTGGTATCTGGAAAAGGCAGGAACTTCTAGAAGCATCAATTCCCTGAGGGGACCCCTGGGTCACAGACTCTCTTGCCTTCCCAGAGGAATGCTTGCTATTATCCACAGTACCACCCAAATGTACTGTTTGCACCTCAGTGTCTTCCTCCCAAGACATGAACCCAGAGACTTCAACAAATGCACAAGTGGTTTTCAGGTCTGATCAGGTTTTGAAGCTGATAACAGGTTCCTACTTGAGCAGAAATGCCTTAGCATTGGCCAGAAGTGGGTTTACACCAAAGTCTTCAACATCCCAAGGACTTGCTGACCCCAGAGGTGCTGAGGCTGAGGTGCTCCTTCTACACAGCAGTTAATCAAATCTCAATATCTCACTTCCATCTTACATTTGACATAAAGCAGAAGTGTCCACATCTTCAGGAAAAACACTTTTTAAAGGAATAGTCAAAACAGATGGACACACATTTGAGAGCAACTTACCTAATTAGCTTCATGACGCCCATCACACATGTAAAGCCCAAAGGCAAGGGAATCTCAGACACAATTTGGTTGAAAGCAGATATAACTCACAGGAAATAAGTTTTAAGAATTGGTTTCTCTGTTATAAGAGTTTCCAGAGGAGAGCAATTAATACCCAACAAATGACTGGTTTTGGCAACTCAGGCTCGGTGCCCTGAAAATGAGCAGATTTTTTTAAAGCTGTTACATTGCTGTTACAGTTCAGATTGTATTCAGATGAGTTCCTGGGATACACAAATCACCTACTTCTAAACAGGCTTCTGCATGTTATAGACTAAACTTCTTAACTTACAAATAATTATTTTGCTGTTTCCAGTTTACAATGGTAAAAAAATGAAGACTTCACAATGGGTATAAATGGGAGGTAAATGTATTTTTAAAAACAGAATAAAAAGCTGCATGTTAAAAACTGGCTCACAGACTAATAAATACATACATCAAAGACATGAAATTTTCAGCAGCTGGTTTTAAAGAGCAAGGAATTGGGAAAAAACTAGCTGTCCAGACTCCATTCTGGCTCTGTGGTCTATGTACTAAAAATATCTGCAGTTGAAAAACAAGTTAACAGAGGAGTAGAATCAGCTTTGTCACCTATTTTCTTTTTTAAAAATTAAGATACTTCCTAAAACTGTGGTGTAAAACCTAGAGAAACTATTAATTTCTTCATGCACTTGATGACATTGAATTAAAAAAGAAATTATTTTAACCCAGAAAAAATGAGTCATTGTATACCGTAAGGACAGCCTTACTGCAAGTTTTCTACAGTAAAAGTATTTCTAGAAATACACCAGAAATTACTTTCCTATAACAAAATATACAATTATGTGTTGGATCATTGAGTTTCAATACTTAATAGGCAAAACAGAAACAGCTACTGTGAAGTTTAAAAAAAAAAAAAACCAAAACAAAAAAACCCAAAGAAACCCAACTCCAAAGAGCAGAAAGATGTTTTGACGGCTGTGGAGATGCCAGAAAGCAATGCTGGACACCAGGAATCTCCGGAACAATTCCCTTTCCAAAGTGATGTGCAGTTTGTGAATCAGACTGTGAGAGAAAACTGATCCTGTTCTATGGGCTTCTCCACCCAGGCTCCAAGTCCTGCCTTCAGGAATGCTTTAAACAAACACTCTTTAGCAGTTTGATACTCAGTGGCTCCTTGCTTGGTGTCGTGGTACAGGTTGGGCTTGAGGATCTTTGAGCGCAAGCTGGAGGAAAGCTGTGGGGTTGGGAGACAAGAGGAGAGAGACAAGACCCTATTAAGCCAAACAGCACCAGAGGGACTGAGTTATTTAAACAGCTAATATTAAAACGAGGTAAGGATCTATCAAACAAAACATTGAGGCCAAAAAGCCACATTCATACTTCCTGGAAGCTTTCCTTCTGAGAGTAAAGAGTGAAACCTCAGCAGTGAAAATGGGATTATCCTTCCAAATAAATTAAAATGCAAAGGCAAGCTCAAAGGAGATAGCATCCTTTGCTTACTCAGCTATAAACCAAGAAATATGCATTTTGGACCAGACATTATCACATTAAAGGGTAATTTAATAAACACATTGTTCTTCTGCATTACTGCATGAAGCAGCAGCTACGTCGCCCCAAGTTGCACCAGGGGAGGTTTAGATTAGATATTAGGGAAAAAAAATTCACTGAAAGGATTGTAAAGCATTGGAAACCAGGGATGTAGTGGGGTCACCATCCCTGGAAACCTTCAAAAACTGTGTGGTTGTGGTGCTAGAGGACATGGTTTAATGTGAACATGGTTGTGGTGCTGCGTTGATGGTTGGACTTGACGATCTTAAGGGACTTTTTCATCCTTAATGATTCTGTGGTTCTAACATGAGGCTCAGCTTAAAACAGGCTGAGAAAGTGGCTTCTGAGTACAGAAAGCACCTCCAGGTACTTCACTAAGGTTTAAGAAGTGTCACACTTGGCCCTCAGGACGCCGTACCTTGGCATGGATGCGCATCCAGCGGCTGTAGAAGGCGTGCTTACAGAGGCGTGAGGCACGGCCCATCTCGTCCTTCCCAGTTGTGGCATTAATGATTTCCAGACCAGAGTCTCCTACTGTCCAGTTCACACTGAAGTTTGGGGCTTTCCCTGGCTGACGAGCTTCTGCGTTGCTGATACCTGAAAGAAAAGTGGTGTTTAATGATGATTATAAATACAGATGCTTGACTTATGGGTTTTTTTGTTAGGGAGTAAGTAGTCTTAGAAGCAAATCTTTTATTTTCAGGGCATTCTCCTGCAGATTTCTCATGGACTCAGGGAGATAACACCATGGACATTTCACCCTCATTCCGGTTAAAGTGTTCTATAGTTCTGTCCTTCGCAGCAGGGCAAGTGTGCACCGCTGGGGAAAGCAGCCTCCTTGGCAGAGAGGATCACAGAGAGCTCTGTGCCAGGAGTTCATGGGGTTCACCTCACTTCCAAATGGATGTGAACTATGAACCCTGAAAGTGTTTACGGCCAGGTTAGACGGGGCTTGGAGCAACCTGGGATAGTGGGAGGTGTCCCTGCCCACAGCAGGGGGCGGAATGAGATGGGCTTTAAGGTCCCTGCCAACACAAACCATCCCTTGATTCTACTGAGAGTGAGCCCCATTCTCAGCACCCTCCACAAAGCCAGAAGTGGCAGACATTTGGGTCTTCCAGCATAAATCCATTGTGCTCTAGCTGACTCCCCCATTTTACACACCCAGTGTTGCACAGTGAGCCCAGAGATGGGGAACCACAGGACTCCAAACAACACCTTTGTTCAGGTGTTAAATCATGTGACACCTTCAAACTACAGCTCTTATCTCCAGGGATGGGGAAGCAAAACCACCACAAGCACAAATCAAGTCTGGCTGCCTGCCCAGGGCAGGATTTATTCCCCACACCATCCCAGTGCTCAAAGATGGACTATACACAATGAAGGTCACAGCAGCTGCTGCCATGCACGTGTGATTCATCAGATATTCCAGAGGTGGCAAAACTCTATTTAAGATGTCTCAGTCACCTCACCAGGAGAGAACAAAGCACCAAGGCCATTTGTTCTTTCCAGTAAATAAAAATCCCACTTTTACTTTAAGGCAGCTCTCGCTGAGAACCTATTTCAAGTCTCCTCCACTGTACAGCCAGATCTTACACTTAATAAAATCGAAAGAATTTGTGGAAATTGAACATAAGCAACACAGCAGGATGCATTTCTGGCTGATATCTGGAAATATCAGCAATCTAATAAAGCTGGGCACCTGGGAGCAGGACTGGCTCAGTCTCATGGCACCTCTAGGTCCAGCACTGAGTGTGCAAGACCTACGTCAAAATGACTCAGTTTGCTTCCTATCATCAATTCCTCATTTAATAAAAAAGAAACCTTTTGAAATATAAACTACTGAAGCTGTTGTATTTTTACGCTTGGTTTAGATCAATCTTGTCACTGTGACTGAAAATAAATAGTTAACAGAATAATAACCTACTATTCCCCGTTTTCTTAAAATATAAGCTGAAAATTTTGAGAACTGGAACAAAAGTTGGTTTTACCAAAAGTACTGAAGCAAAAGTGCTAAGAAATTGATGCCATGTGACAATTTTTTGTCTTTTTTTCCCTTTAATTTAATGACATCTATATTATTACCTTTTCTTTCATTCCATACACTATTAAACAAGTACAGGGATCAGACAGAGGTCATCAAGTACTACAAAACACTTGTGATATCACAACCAGTCCCACAAGTGAATCAAATAAAGATGAGAAAGCTGGACATCCAGTATGGACCACATTTCCACTGCAATTATATGAGTCCATTCCTTCATTTTTGATGAATTAATTAATTTTTAAAAAAAAAAAACCACCAAAACCAACCCAGATTTAGAATTTCAAAAAGATTTAATTAATAACAACCCATTCAACTGCTTATTTGTATGCAAGAACCCTGGAGAGATGTCAAAGGGTATCACAAGTAGCATGGACAGGGAGAAAAGGTCATCCCAAAATCAAAGCATTTGCTAAAACTTTAGGTGAGTCATATCTTCCCCTCAAAATCTAGACATAAATATAGCATGAGATTAGAAACAGAAAATTTAGAATAGGAAGTCAAATATTCTCCTCTTCTTTGAAAACGAATAGAACTAAAGCTATTTAGAGAGCATTGCTCAGACCTTATTGTTGAATATTATTACAAAGGGATATAATAAATAAAAGCAAAGGTCACAGCTCTCTTTGCCAGTGCTTATATAAGTAATAAAGTTTGACAGTTCTTTGAGGAGAGAGCTAAAACAGGCTTCATTAAAAAGGACACAGAAAGCTGAAAAACACCAGTGTGAACAGGAGGATAAGGTACCAAGGGAACAGCCAAATAAAAACATCACCAGAAGTTCTGCTGAAGGATTTATTTTTGTCTGCCTTAAAAAAAAATTCATTAACACTTGGATAAAGATGGTCTCTTTGGGAAGAGTGAACACAGCTGGAGACCCTCCACCTTAGGGCAGACCTGGAATGTGGTGGGGTGGAATGTGGGGGAGAACTGAGGTAGGGTCATTGATGATACTGAATTGTTTTTAAACAGCAATAAGAGGAGCAATAACAAAAAGTAGCAGAAAAAATCCCCACATACTGGGTGTCTAGGCAGTAAAAAGGCAGGTGAAATTCCTCACAGATGAATATAAAGCAACACATACTAGGGAAAAAACCAAAGCAATCTTGCACAAGGAGTGCTGGACTTGGAGCTTGATATTAGCCTTCAGGAATGAGATTTTAGTTTCTACTATTTAATTCTACCAAAAAGTCAAGTCAATCATCAACAGTAATCAAAGTGAATGTCAGGAATTATTAGTGAAGGATCAAGGAAGTGAACAGAATATATGCCACTACATAGACTAGTATTGCTGCTTTATCCTGAATATCAGGTACTGCCCTGACAGGTACTAGCACAAAAACAGGTCTGCAAAATGATCCTTATGTGAAGGGGTCTCTGTGCAAGGAACAACAAAGTAGACTAAGACATTTCAGCTTGCAAAAAATAGGGCTTATGTAGGAAGGAATATCTCAGAGGTAGAGAAAACTGAATGTCATGACCACTGCTTATGGCCTGGATCTCACAGAACACTGAGGAACACCTAATTGAGTAAATTAGCAGAAAGGAAGCTCTTTTGCACAAACCTCTGCACATTCCACAGTCCTCCTTACTCACGGAGGCTGTGGATGGCAAAAAGTTGAAACCATTTCAAAAAATGGAACCAGGAATGAACAAATGAAAGATGTGTTAAGGATTTGTAAAAGATCTCAGTACCTGACTTAGGCTTCGGCACAGGTGAATTCCTGCATGCCCCACTCCCACAGTGGCTCCCCATCAAAAAAAGTCTGTGCAGGTCACCCTGCAGATGGGCAACTTGATATTGGCTGGTTTATCCAACCATCTTCACTCTATCTGATTGAGAAATCTTTTTTTTTTTTTTTTTTAGATAATTCTGGAAATTTACAAGATTCAAACCTGTCCTCTCTTCAAGCGGTGTGGCCACCTCCCAGGGAGAGCTCAACTGCCCTCAGTGCTGGGTGCTAAAGGCACCCTGAAAAGCTGGATCCTGCAACTAAGGCTTCCAAGAGGGAGTTTTGTATGAATAGACAGATTTCCTGCATCCCTCAGCTGAAAAACATCTGCTCTGGTGTGAGTGTTCCCCACTGAAACTGAATATATGGGGACATGTTAGTGGTAGACAGAGCAGTGCTGGGCTAATGGTTGGATTTGGTGATCTTGTGAGTCTTTTACAACCTTAACAATTCTATGATTCAATCTGCTGGCAAAAGGTCTAAGTAAAAACTACCTCATAAAGAAAGAAAGATGATGAAAAGACAATTCTTAGCACTAAAACAGCATCTCAAAATAATTTTGACTCATGCAGGTGCCCCAGCAGACATAAAATTTGCTTTATTAGAGGAAGAAAACCTGTTTTTACAGTACTTTCTCAGCTAAACAGGCAGGACAATGGGGCAAGACAGGTATTTCTGTTCTAATTCATCCCCCTGGTGGAAATAAATCACAGAGGCGTGTGTGTGGTACAAGAAAGAACACAGAACTGGAGATAGGTATTTCTGCCGTACTTGTTCTAGGTAAGAATAAACTGAATATTATGTGAATCCAAAAACACACGAGCAGCTACACAACTGTCCCAGCTGAATCTAACAGCAGAGGTCAGAAAATCAGCTTTCAAGAATGAATGAGTTAAAAAAAATACATCAACATAGTTCTCTGCCCAACCTCCTAAAGAACCTTTCTGTACATTTTTGAGACGTGTATTTTTGTGGAAACTCAACAGCTGAGAACAGTTCCAAACTCTCTCTGCTGCACAGCAAGTCCTGGCTCAACTGTTTAAACAGATGGTTCTGTTTCATGGGAAATAGATGATAGCACCATTGCAGAAAGATGATTTTCAAGAAGACAAGGTACTGGTACATGCTGTGAAAAGGATAACAAAAACGCTTCTCACCCTGCCACCAACCTGCTGTCTTGAAGGACTGATAAAAATTCCCCCAAATGAGGCGGAAACAGTCCATACATCAGCTACTATGCCCATAAAACTACTAAATATTTGGTACAGAGCGTTGCAACTGTTACTTACTTGCTAATATAAGGACAAATATGTTATTTAACATTTTTATACACCCTAGATCAGGGAATTCATATTACCTTTCTTACCTAAAGAAATACTCTTTGCTCACAATGCTCTTTTCCCCACTCCCTCCCTAAATCTTTTTTAAAAATTCATGTCAATCTTTAAACATGCTTTAAAATTATGAGCTGCCTTTTTTTTTTTTTCCCCCCTGGAAAATAAACATGCCAAAAGCTAACNCCCCCCCCCCCTAATCTTTTTTAAAAATTCATGTCAATCTTTAAACATGCTTTAAAATTATGAGCTGCCTTTTTTTTTTTTTCCCCCCTGGAAAATAAACATGCCAAAAGCTAACCTCTACAGAACAAAGCAATACACACAGTGAGAAGGAGGATTAGATTTCAGTTTTAAAGCTTTCAGGGCATTACTGTAACAAGCCATTTTAGAATTTAAGACAGGTGAGGTGTTATCTCTGCACATTTTGAGTTGATTATTGACCTAGAAATTGTGAGCCAAGTGTGTCTATCTTGGCATACTGATAGATGAAGGGACCACTCAACAAAAATCTGCAAAGCAAGAGAAGTGACAGTGAGTGCTAGCACACTATTCCACAGGTGGGAGGAGGTTTCCCTAAACCCTCAACTCTCCTCACATCTTCCTAGGGCATGCTCCAGACAGGAATGGTGTGAAAACTCATCCAAAAGTTTCATCCTCCAGTTCTTTGCAACTTTTAAAGGTCCTTGCTATGGTATTTCTGACTGGCTATCTATATTACGTTTCTACCACAACTTCTCTATTGTAAGCAGCAAGCAGTTTACTCACAGCACACAGATTGCAAGGTTTTGAGAACTACAAAATCACAATGCTACTGGAACAGACTTAGTTACCGGCACGGCCTTCTCCATTAGATACTTGCCACTAAGTAAAGGTCTGTTGAGTGTATAAAGAGGTGGTAGATCTTCTATCTCTGCTATCCTCTGGTATACGGCTCTGGATAGATGATCCCCATGATATAAACTCCCCAAGATGATGCTAGAGAAGTAAATTGGCTCCACAAAGAGGCTAAGTAAGGCTCCTTGAATACCCAATACGTTCCACCTAAGAGGGAGGGAAAAACAAAACAAAACAAAAAACAAAAAAACACTTTCTTTTTAATGGAACAAGTAACATCTGCCAGACATAACAGCAGTTAATCACAATGGAGCAGACTTTCAACCCTTCCTCCTGACCAGCACATGACCACGGTAGCATAAGCTGTCACACCTGCCAGAATTTCAGAGATCAGCTATGGGGATACTCAGTGTATTCCTGAGTAAAATGACCTAAAACAGGAGCAGACTCTGTAACCTGTACCCCTGCTAACATGCCTGGTGATGCATTTTGCAGCACTCTAATGCCAGAGATAGACAGGATCATTCAATAGGAGAAAGCCAAACTGTGAGATTCTCCACTAGAAACAGCAGCTGATGCCTTCAGAAGACACCTGGCAGGGAGAAGAGCATCCTTCCCAGAGCACAAGAAGGATTGTCTGCAAGACCTCCAATACTTCACTACAAGGAAAGGCCTGGCCTTCAAACCCTAGGCCAACTGCCCACATCCTGCTGACAGGAAGGACATGTGCACTGGCTTGCAATATCCATGGGCAGGGACAAAACTGAACCTGAAAACTGAAAACACTCAAAGAATGCATACAGTTTTTGCTCCCTTTAGCTGTGTCACAGATTCCAAACATAAATCCCTGTCTGAGAACTGTGATTTACACTGGATCAGGTCTGGTGGCATGGATATAGAATGCCTAGGAGCAAAAACCTGATTTTGATTATTTTTTTTAAATTGTGTTCATTTGATAAAGTTTTGGCTCTCAACGTCTCTGTAACTATCACACAAGATACTTTTGAAAACCTCAACATCTGCTGCAGAGTATTTTCACTGCCTTGGTCTGAAGAATACTGAGGCACAATGAAAATAGCATATTTCAGTCTTGGAATCCCAGAATGGTTTGGCTTGGAAGGGACCTTAAACACAATCTAGTTCCAAACCCTGCCATGGGCAGGGACACCTTGCAGTATCCCAGGTTGCTCCAAGCCCTGTCCAACCTGGAGCTGGAGTCCAACAGCAACAGCCAGACACAAGCAGCAGGAAAAGTTTCCTTTGGTGGTTGCATAAAACAGAGGAGCACATCAGAAGCTCTCGTGCTCCCACAGAATGGCTGCCCTTATTAAAAAGCCCATGCTAGACCAGGTTGCAAGGTTCTCCTAGGAAAACAGGGAATTAGATACTGCTAACAGTGTTTCCTGCAGCTTGTGCTGGGATAGCAGGGCTACACATCCTTTCAGGCCAGAAACTCCACACTACAACTGTTTCACTATTGAAAAAACTGAACTACAGAAGCTAACTTCAGGACTTGCAACATGGTTCTTTTTTTATATATAAAAATGGTAAAACAAAGATTATAATCCAAATAAACTATTTCTTTGCATATCTTTACTGATGATGAAAATGGAGGCAATATGCATTAATTTACTCACCTGTCATTAAAAAAGCTGGCCCTAGTAAGTGAGTAAAAATACTCTGCTAATATATGAGGTGTATTTTACATGGAATAAAGGCATATTTTTAATAAGACTGAAAAAGCTATCAGCAACCTAAAGTAAAGATATCAAGTGAAAATTGTTGCTTCCAGTACAAATATGCCTTTCTGACTGCTACATACACAGGTAATACTATGGAAGAAACATCTGGAAAAAATTCAAAACTGAGCATTGCAAACTGAGGTTTGCAGACAAGGCACATCACATTTTACATTACATGATCAGTGCTTAAGTGATGACAAACATTTTAAAACAGGCCAAAGCCCTGCTCTGGCAAGCCCTTACTTCCTAAATAAACCCTCTGCCAGATCTTTTTCCTCACTTCTGACTTCAGTATTTCCAGAGCTCACGTTTTGCTGCTTCCTCCCACACTTGGTGACCTTATCTGGCGCAGAAAATGAAAGTTGACATTCGTCTTGTGAACTTCTGATTAGAAGAGGAGGAGTGAGGACAGCTGAGCAAACCTCTGCAAAGAGGACTGTATCAACTGGTGTTACTGGGCACAGGCCCTGTTTTGCTGGGTTGTGCTGAATCCCCTTTTCCACTGCAGCACACACTGGTGCTGGGCTCAGAGCAATGGGCCTGTGCAAGGACAGGGACTGCAGAAACCACTCACAGAACCAAAACTCTTCATATTCATTAGGCATGGTGGTGGTTAGGTTTATAAAACTAGCTTTAGATTTCACTGTTATAATAAAAACATATACTTCTCTACAGAAATGTATTCTTATATCAGAAACTGGTTACAGTGCAGAGATAAACATGAAACCCAAATGAATCACATACTCACTAAGGCTGGAAAAGCCCTCTAAAATCATCAAGTCCAACCACTAACCTTGCTCAGCACCATCCTGCTCACCACTGTTCCCAGGTGCCACATCCACACACCTTTTGGACACTTCCAGGGACACTCCATCACTTCCCTGGGCAGCCTGTTCCAGTGCCTGGCCAAATTTTTCCCCAATATCCAACCTGAACCTCACTTGGCACAGCTTGAGGCCATTTCCTCTGGTCCTTTCCCTTGACACCTGGGAGAAGAGACCAACCCTCAGCTCACTCTGTTCTCCCATTCAGGGAGCTGTGGAGAGCCAGAAAGTCACCCCTGAGCCTCCTTTCCTTCAGGCTGAACCCCTCACCCAGATCCCTCAGCCTCTCCCTGTCAGATTTATGGTCATGTTCTACAGATCACAGCAAAGTGAAAAAAAGGAATGCATGGAGACTTTCTTCTTGTTCCTTTCTCGTACTGTACTTCTGTCAAACAGTAATACCTCACTTCCATTAGCATGTATGCTTGAACAACTTGTATGAATACAAATTGAGAAGAAACCACCACCACATCAGTTTTCAAAAGGCCACAGGCATCACCTCCAAAAGTGGTAAAACTGCCTCGTCCTCCAGTTTACAAGCACAGATTGTCAAAACTCACACCAACAACTGCTGCCAATATAGCATTAACCTTTACTGAAAGCACAATTTCTTTTGAAATTAAGGGGCCAAATGCTGTATTTCACTACAAACCATGCAGTGCAGAGCAGAGCAGAAAAAGCAAAATGCACTATAGAAAATTTCAAGTTAGTGCTGTCTTTCCAGTGGAGCAATTAAACAATGGATTTTTTTTTTTCTTCACATTAAAGATAGTATCAGAAAAGAGTCAGGTAAGTGAAGTGACTTAAATCTAGCTTACAAATCCAAACCTGGGTGCTAAAGAGTGAGCATGAGCAGAACACAGGAATGCTGCATCACATCAACAGATATAGAAATGCCTAAAGTAAGGCATGTAAAATAGAGTTGCAGATGGCAAAGAACATCCAGGGAAGCAGGCTGGGAAACTCTTCCAATATAAACCTTCTCACTGGAAACACCTGAGATACTTGTCTAAGGTAAGCAAAAAAAAAAAAATTGTCTTATGACAATATTCAACATATTCTGAGCATTCTGGTTTTAACTTATTACAAGAATTTTCTCTGACAACCTTCAAAAACTTTACCTTCAAGTAAAAATGATATTTAAAGTGCAAGCTCTTGGATTGGTACAAATAGCCTCAAGACTTACATTCAAACTGCTAACACTTAAACACAGGTGCCCTGATGTGAGCTGGAATACAGCTAACAGTGATTCCTTCACTGTTGGAATAGAAGGACAGTGTTGGGAAATGCTCCTTCAAACCAGTACATCCCAACACCTTTACAGGCTCAACCCCAACCTTGGCCTTTGCAGATCAATGCACATGAGCTGTGTTCAACTCCTGTCAATTTACACAGAGGACATTCCCTCTGTACTGTGCTCACCTGATGCCTTATAGATGAGCACCTCAGCAGGAAATCTGAATTTTATAAATTTATCAGACTCACTGCTTTTCTTATTCTATATGCACTACTCTAGATCTTGTTCCTAACAGTCTGAAGGATGGATGCACTTCCTCAACCTTTCTGCTGTTCTCAAGCACACTGCACTAAAAAAGAGCATGGAGAAACCAGAGACTGACACCAAATCAAGAGGAGTCCTCTCCTCCTTGCTCTGTTGTCACATTTCTGCTTTGGCCCATTATCTGCTCGGGGGATACAGTGGATTCCTAAAAGGTCTGTGGATTTCTTCACGAAATGCAGTTGATTTCACAGCTCTTGACACATGAGAAGATAAGCAAAAATTAACTCTCAGCAACACTTTCACAGCGTGCTGGTAGCACCTCTTGCCAAAAACAAAACCGGTTAAAAATACAAGTGCCAGGTAAAAACTCTCCTCTGAACTTTCCAAACTCAAAAGGTAAAGAAATTCTGCTATTCACATTATTTTAGAGAAAATAGAGAATTGTGGGCGGCCTAACAGCAGTAAGGCATAAAACTTGACATTAATATCAAACATCTTAGTCACTAATTTTTATGGAGAGAGGAGGATGGGGCAGGGGAGTCACTATGTGTGACCCATAATAGTGTCCACATGGAACTGATGTCAAAATTCATCTCAGGAAAACAAGTCTCCTGCAACTACACCAATAAGGCAAAACCTGACAAGTGTTTACAGTTCTAAGAGCTTCTCGTATCAATATTATTTATAAACAACAATTACTATGAAGAAATGCAAATTATTTAGTTGGCACCTGGTTTATCACAAGTTTTTACTTGCAACTGATGGCAAGTGAGAGAAGGTGTCACTGTGGAAGTAGGACTTTCCCAGAAAGCTCTTTTCCTCCTGGCATGCAGAAGGCACAACTTTAAACCCGAATTCTCTTTGTTTCCTAAAGAGATAATAATTAAGTCTCTATGACCACTCCTCTTCAAGAGCCACAGCTGCAAACAGGCAGCAGTGTCTTTACAAGGAGTGAGAGCTTCTCTTAAATCAAGTGGCTGAGTCAGCAGCCCACACCATAAATCGTAAGTGCAGGAAGTCTCTGGTCTTCTCACAAACACCATTTTAGGTTTGCAATTACAGACATGAAAAAGTTTTCCCCTTGTAGCTGCACTGAGGCAGGAAACCACACAGCCCTAACTTGTCTCAGCTTTTTTGGCATTGCTGCCTACACGTTGTTGGAGACTGAAACACTACAGTTTATGACTTCAACATCTTCATGAAGGACCTTTGCCTATTATAGCAAAATTGTATTACAGAAGCTGCAGAGAAGACCACCAAAACCCTGAATAGGCCTGACTGAGGCCCTACAGTGCTCGCTGATGAAGATGGGATAAGTAACAACTCGGGGCTGGGGAAGAAGAATACATTCACAGAGGGATCAAGGTTAGCATCTCGGGTGGAGACCCCAGCTCTGGGCTATCAGCTGCCGGGCTGGCACAGAGCCTCACACCAAAGGGTTGGGGGAGGAGGGGTTCTGGGAGTGTGGAGGAAAAGCCTCTGGTCAGAGGCAGTGAATGCCCATCCTCTGCTGTGGAGGCCAGCTCAGCTGTGCCCTTCCCCCAGGAGAAGCTGGATCCATGTGAAGGACAGCAGAGGGGGTGTCATGGCTCATCAAAGGCACCCCCAAAGGGGTCCCCAAACCCTGCACCAGAGCACTGCAGATGATGCAACAGATCCAGAGTCCTGCAAGGCACAGTGTAAAACTGGCCCCCTGCAAGGGAGGCACGTGGGTGTTCCCACCTGCCAAAAACCTGTATTAATCTACTGGATTCTATACTTTTTGGTGTGGCATGGTGTAGTGGGGACCCTCACCACCAAGACCAGATGGAGGGGAGCAACAAGACATCATCAGGACCCTTGGATGGGTGATATGCTCCCTACCTAACCCCTGTCACTCTCCCCTGTCCTCCTACCCCCCTCACACACACTTCTTTCTCTATTTTTTTCTTTCTCTTTGCCTCTTTTACTATTAAGTAAAATATATCAAATTTTTGGCACTGAGATCTAACCTCGTTTGGTTTTAATCCTGTTTTTTTGGGTATTTTTTTGAACATTCAAAGTTCTGTCTGTTTTACACACAAAGATTTAGTTTTGTTTGCTCTTCTGGGTTTAAACTGGATCGTAACATATGTGAGCTTAGTTGGAGAGGCTCCATAATGGTACACCTTGGGTAGTCATTTCTCACCACCTCCCCTCAGGTATTTCACCTCAGTGCCACACAGCACCATGCATCAAAGTGACCACTGCAATTCACATCAGCTACTGTCACTAGGTTAAGAACTAGTAAGGAGAAATGCTCCCTTTTAGGGGGAAAAAAAAAAAAAAGAGGAAGACCAAGTTACAAATGTCCATTTGGATTTCCCACTCTGAATGAGCACAAAACAAGGCCAGTGGATGAGCGTGTGATGTTCATACACACAGAAGTTTACCAGAAAAGTATTCTCTCTTCTTTAAAGTAGAAGAGCACCAATGACTTCCCTCTTAACAACTCAACCTAGAAAGTTTTCTCAGGTCCTAGAGCTTTTCTAAGAAACTGTGTGAAAAGGAATTTTGTGCTTCTCATCAAGACATTAACCATTACCTGGAATGTTTAAGGGAAAGGTAAGTAATTATTTGAAACCAAAATTATGGGCAGAAAAGCACATCAAATGAAAAATGGCAAAAATCAACATTGTGAAGTATCATGGCACCAGGCCAGGATACATTTAAAACAAATGCATGTATATTAATGTTAACTCTGGTCAGAAATCACCCTAATACCTTACTGCAGTCACAGAGCTCTAACACACCAGGACAATCCTGTTTTAATGCTTCCAGTCCAAGTGGGATTACACTCTTGGCCTTCCCACATTTCTCACAACTTTTCTTTGATGTTCCTACCAGGTCTAGGAGGGTGCTGGGCAGCACACTGCAGCAAAGCACTCAAAGGCTAGAAACAGCAAGCTGGATTATACAGATAATCCACATAGATGAGGCAGTTCAGATAGAGTGGTCTGATACAAATGCAATCCCACATCCCAAATTTATCCATATCTTTCCCAGGCTGTGATTGTGAACCTTTGGGAAAGCTCAGTGGTCTGAATACTGAAAGACTGATTGCTGGACACTATGGAGCAAGGCATTCTTTCAAACGTAAATGGACAAAACACATCAGGGCAATGGTAAAAAACCAAAAAAACAAAAAAAAAGAAGAAGATGAAAATTTGGGCCTCCTTACCCGTCATACAGTCTTTGTTCTGTGTCAAGGGGTTCTATTTGCTTCCTTCACTGGCACAAACAAAATTATTCCCATTAGCCCCAAGGAGAGGTGACAGCTAGCTATGGAAGCGAGAGATGGATTCTGTTCTGCATCACACAAAATCAACAAAAGAGTCAAATGTGTTCTAGCTCAACAACTGGCCTTTTTTTAATATATTTGCAATGACAATGTGATAAAAGAATGTGGCATGAATCCTAAGTCAGGTGGTTGGGAGAAGCCCCTGGCATGAAACTGGGGAATTTATCTAGTGAATTCTACTGAAAATATAATAAAAGAAGCAGAAATGTCATTTTTGCAGAATTATCTTTCCCCAGCTGCCTGTCCTAGCTTCTGAAAGGCCCTATTCATTTATGTTAGGGGTATTTAAACTAAAATAAAATGTTTTCCTTCAGTAGAGATGCTGATTACTTGAGACAAGGCTAAAGGAATGCAGCCATTATATAATCTTCCTCCTCTATTTTTCATTTGGCATATGCAGTTCACAAGAACAGTTCCAACTTAATATCTTTAATAACCTTTGAATCAGGCTAACGGTGTCTTGAGAAAACAGCGGAGCTCTTTTAATTAAAACATATATAACATACATATCATTAAAAATAACTAAAGTATCATTAGCTGAAAAACTTCACATTTCTCATCTACTTTGCAAGAGCACAAAGGCTGCAAACACACAGACTCATTTTAAAAAATTATGATGTTGCAACTCTCCCATACTTCCAATGCTTGTTAAAGAATATTACTGCTAAATTTTTTTTTGTCTATTTATGATTTTGAAAACAAACAACAAAAATCTTTCAATCTTTGTCAAAAAGAACAACAAAAAAGGAATTGGATGAAATATAAATTAGAATATTGTTTTGGAAACAAAATATTTAATTTCAATAAAATATTTAAACTATAATTAAAATTCTAGTGTGAAAACTAGAAGTGCCCATCAATTAGGATTTTTTTTAATAGGAACACTTTTCACCATAAAAAATAATAAAAATCTAAAGTATGCATGGAAAATGTAGAAATCTTGGATATCATGGAAAGGTTTGGGTTGGAAGGAACTTTAAAGTTTGTCCTGTTGCAAACCCGTGCCACAGGCAGGGACACTTACAACTAGACCAGGTTGCTCCAAGCCCCATCCAGCCTGACTTTGACCACTTCCAAGGGGCAGGGATGTATAACACCAAAGGAAGTTATCCAAATGTAAGTAATACAACAGATTTATTGTACTGTTTTGCTAATGCTATACTACTTTAGGAAAAAAAATCTGAAACAGTCCTCTGCTATTCCCCAGTGATAGAAACACAAAACAAAGCTGTCATGACTTGATGTGGCTGGAATGATACAGAATGACTACACCTTGCCTCTGAAGCCAGCAAAAGGTTTGACACCAATTGCAG
Organism: Illadopsis cleaveri; assembly: GCA_013399915.1. NCBI lineage: Eukaryota > Metazoa > Chordata > Aves > Passeriformes > Timaliidae > Illadopsis > Illadopsis cleaveri. Next base: position 18,303 of record VXBB01016089.1, on the reverse strand, counting down.
GTGAAGAATCAGAGCTTTATCACAGGGGTGACAACCACCCTCACACTATGTCTAAGCAGTGAGATAAATCCATCAATTCCCTGCACATTCACTGTGGGTACCATGCACCCCTCCTCTCTTGTAGGAATCACAGGATGGTTTTGGATTGGAAGGACCTTAAAGATTTCACCCCTCACATTCCACTAGTCCAGGTTGCTCCAAGCCTCATCCAGCCTTGGCCTTGAACACTTCCAGGGATGGGGTAGCCACAGCTTCTCTGGGCACCCTGTGCCAGAGCCTCACCACCCTCACAGGGAAAAATTCCTTTCCAATATCCCATCTAACCCAGCCCTGCTTCAGCTTAAGGCCATTCCCCCTTGTCCTACACCCTCCTTCAGCAATAACATCAACAGCAACAAAACCAATCACTCAGTGTCTCACCTGGCTATCTTGTCACTGCAGGACATGGTCAGCAGCCTCTCCCCTTGCAATACCCCATCCCACGTCTGGATTGTGGTAGTGGAGCGCACAGGGATGGTCCCTTCCCCAGACTCGATTTTTGTCCGTAGCTGTCCTCTGGCTTTGCGGTTTGGGTGTCTGTCCCCTTGGTCTGAAGGGCAAAAGACACTGAGAATCAGCTAAGGAACACGCTCAAAGGGTGTCACATTACAATCACAGTAAGAAAGACTGATTTGAGGTATCTTCCTGCAGTTACTGCAGGCTTGCATCATAGTTCCTACTGCTCTTGGCAATTCAGCTTCAGCGTCAGACACCTCTCACAAATACTGCCTTCCAAACCACACATGCAGTTAAACCAAGCTTTCACCAAAGGAGCAGTAGGAAGCAGGCAGCTCTTGAGCTCTGTTCAGTGTGTTACAGAGTTAAAATGAAGTTAATGGGCAGACAGAGAACTGCTGTTAAAGGATGGAAACAGAGAAAGGGGAGGATTAGTTCTGTAGGAATACTTGCTGACTCACTGGCTTATCTCAGTTAGCATCAGCCTCTTCAAGACCACAGGGCTCATCACTCTACACTGAACTTCTACCACAGAGGAAGAACAGCTCAGATTTTTTTGGAAGAGATCTTTGTCTAACACACTTCTACACTAAAAGGAAAGAAGACACCTAAATTTTAACCGTGCTGCTTGTACATGCCCCAAGAATAATTTAAACTCCCTTGGGTGGAAGAGGACTGCTGTCATACCCTCTTGTGCTGCTTCATGGGGTGAGAAAATCCGAGCATCACCACAAGGAGATGTGCTGATATAGAGATGGAACTGCACATTCTCCTTCAGCTTAAACCCGCCTTGCTCTGATCTGATGAAAATGGATTTTTGCTGATCTTCTTTATTGCTGAAACAGAGAAGAAAATTGGAGTCAAAGCTGACATTAACATGAAAACAGGCATCAGCTAGGCAGACTTAACAGGCGTTAAAAACAAATACATCATGGCTGAAAATTCTGTAATATAAATCTAACAGTTATGACAATTAACAAAATTAAAGGACCATAGAGACAGGAAACAAAGAGCCCCTGGCAATCCCAAATGTCAAGAGCTTTCAGGCACTTAAATGAAACACCAGCAACCTTTACCCCGCTTCATATTATTTTGATTTATACATTTACAGTTTACAAAGTGATTGCCAATTATTTTCCCCATCCTCCCCTCTCAGGATTGACACCTCACTGAATAAATGTTTTGTTCAACTCAAACCTGAGGGCAACAGGCACGAGTTCTAAATTCAACATCCTAATGCAACAGGACAAGTGCTTCACAGTGAAATAATGAAGACAGATGTTTTCCAGACACCTTTTCAGTTCTGTAGGATCAGCTCATCATCTTTTTCCCTCCCGCTTACCTTAGGTAAAGCTCAAGCTGAGTGTACAGAAATTTCAGCAGACACCGCCGAGCTATAATTTCTGCATGGCAATCATTTAATGCCAGACCACGATCACTCATGTATTCACCATTGATGCATTTTGTTCCTGTAGAAACACTTATTACCAGGGCATCTTTCACATCTGTACCTGCAAAACAAAATTTCAGGAAGGAGATGCAATTAACATCACAAATAATGCACTGAGTGATCTTGCAGAAACCAAACAACGCTCTTTTTTTTGGTTGTTTGCTTCTTTTAAAAAAATAAATGTTTTTTTCTTCTGATAATTTATTTAAAACAAAAGCTTCACTCAGCCATACCTCCCTGCATGAGTACTGTTAGTGGTTCTTATGAAAACTACTCTCTTCATGTTGGGAGTTCAGACAAGTTAAAAATTGAAAACCTGCAAATAAAAAGTGCTGCATCAAGAAAAATTATTAAAGCCCAAGATCCAAAGTGCTTTTTTTCCCTGAGATTCAGGCAGCCAGCAACTTCCAGCTGTACCTTACGGCCACCTATGAAATATTCACAGCCCCTTTAGAAATCTGGTTTATTAAAGCAGCAGTATGTTATGGAAGTGTATTGAGCCAACAACAGAAAAGGTAAGATGAAGGAAAAAAGAAATGTATAAATGCTTAAATCACTGTAAAGATCACCAGTATAATGTGTAGTTCTTGGTATTAAATGATCCCATGCAATAGGACTTAAAAAGTATATTGGGTGGATGTTTTCTATACATAGAACTGCCCTTTATCACTCAAAAAATTTAGCTGAATGAATGAAAGACAGGTCAAAATGCCACTTAGCAAAACACTCAGGGGTAAAAAAAGCCCAACAAGTTCAAATGAACCTGAGCCCAGCTGGGCCCTCCTGCCCAAAGGGCTAGAGGAGAAGTACCAAGCTGTAACACAAGGCTATGCAATGGGGTCATTTAATTCCAGCCATTCCCCAGACATGTATTCATGGCAAGACATTTTCTTATTCTGTGTAAAGCTATTGCTTCAGTTCATCAAAAGGTATTCACATGTTAGTTAAGTCTTAATTCTTCAGCACATGACTCTTCTGGGAATTGCACACACAAGGCTGTAAATAGCATAAAAACCCTGTTAAATATCACAAAACAAACAAAATAAACAAAACTACAGGATGTTCCTTATGTATTTGGGGCTAAAATAGTGTTATTACCAGATGGAGGTCTGGCTGTTGCTCAAGAGAACTTGAGGAGCATCAAGGCTTCCCAAACTTCCCAAGGCCTGTGTGAGTGGGAGGCCAAGAGATCAGGAGGGGACAGAGCTGGGACAAAATGAACATTCCACCAAGGGTTCACATGGATTGAAGACCAGGATAAACCTTAATGTGAGGAAAACTCAGCAGCAGCATGGTCATAGATTAGTTTAGGGCAGAACTTCATTGTTTTGGGTGATTTGGACAAGCAGAGATCTCGTGTCAGCACCCAGAGAGCCATGACACCACTGCTGACACGTGCACACCAGTGCCATCTGCCAAAACATCAACTGTTTTCCTCAGATATTTTTACTAAAATGACTGCCATAGAGCACTAAGAATAAAATGTAGCAAGAATAACGAAGTACAAAATCTTAAAACCTTGGAAAGAAGCGTAATTCTTACATAACATGCCCAAACCAGGAATACCGATGGGGGATTTTGTTGATCTTCCCAAAGTTTCATGATTAACTTTAAAACCTACATTTTGTGAGCTACTCAGATATGCCAGGCAGAGGACAGAAACTCTGTGAAAAAAGAATTATTTGCAGGTATAATTTTCCTGTAAGTACCTGAGATTTAATTACTATATTTAGTCCGCCTTCAAGATTAAAGAGTAAAAATACATTTCAAAACTTGCTGACTGAAAAAAGTTAGTTTACTAGATACATACAGAGCTCTCCTATTTAAGCATTTAAAATACTACTTTTTTTTTTTTTCATTTACCTGTTGTCATGACAATTCCAGCAAGGACTTTTCGACGTGCATGTGGAGATGAGAAATTTTCTGTCAAGTCACTGAATTTATCTACAACCAAGCGTGCAACAGCATCAGCTAACACCTGTAGGACCACACAGAAATGCACATTTTTAAAAAATAAAAAAATAATTTTAAAATCACAGGAGCATTAAGTTATAAAGATTTATGCTTTTAAATAAGTGGATAAAGCAAATGAAGTGAGTTTTTATTGTTCACTTTAAAACCTGACATTGAGGCGTCCCCTGCAAGTGGAAGCAGAGGTATAAGTGTTCCATGTCTGCCAAAACAAGGTCAGACAGTGCTAAGCCAAGCATTGAAGTACCTAATGCCCACGATCCTGATGAACATTTGAGGCTTGGGAGAACAACTGGATAGACAGATAAGTCTATATTCTCATGCTCAAACCTCAAAACACATCATTTCAGTATCCTCAACATTGAGCCTGACAATAAGATTGAAATAAAAATCCATGCCCCTCAAATGAACCTTTTATAACAATCTAAATCCTTATCTGTTATATAAATAAAGGCAATTTTGCTTTCAACCCTAGTTTAACGCTTCCTATATACTATTTCCACAAGATCTATACAAAGTTAGGAATAGAAGATATCAGTGCATAACCCCAAATAAGCTATGTCAAAATTAGGAAAGATTTCTGTCTTTCAGGAAAACTTGAACAGTCACTTTAAGTCAGGCTGTGAGTGGGGCTAACTTCTAAAATGAAGGAAAACTTCAAAACAGCAGTCCTGCTCCTGTTGACACACAATCCAGTTCAGCACTGCAGCTAATCTCACCTGCTGGTTTCAAGGCAGCTGGAACTGGAACTGCTAGAAAAAATGAGTCAAGACCAAATTCTTGAATTTTCACCTGAAAAGAAACTGAAGCCAAGGCAACCATGTGTTGATAACCAGCAGTATCTGAGATGTTCTAGGTGGGCACACCTGACCCACAGCTTCACAAAGACACAGATATCGTGTGTCACACCCACCAGTGCCAATCAGATGTTGAGTGAGGCACTGGAACAGAGAAACTGCGGCTGCCCCATGCCTGGAAGTGTTCCAGGCCAGGCTGGACAGGGCTTAGAGCAACATGGCCTAGTGGAAAGTGTCCTTGTCCATGGCAGGAGGTGGGATTGATGAGCTTTAAGGTCTCTTCCCACCCAAACCATTCTATGATATAGATGTGTTAGATGTCCAAGAGAAAAAAAGGAAAGAAAAAAAACAAAATAGAAAAAAAGAAAAAGGTTTGAAGACCACTAGACCCATTCACCCCCATTTCCTTAACAAGGTTCATGAGAACCAACAACCTAGAAATGACATGGGCATGCTCTCAATGCTAACTTCCTTTTGGAAAAGCTTTAGCAGCCAAGAAATAACTAAAGCTTGGGTGTCAGGATTACAGAGCTCAGCAGCTCTCACCAGAGCCTGCCAGAAAACAGTGACCAGCAGTCAAGTCCCAGCTGCACCAGCTTCATCCATGGTTTGCAATCGCTCAACTTGTGGAATCAGAAGACTCTTGACATTGCAAACACCAATTTTCTTGAAACATTTGAATGGACAGCAAACTCAGAACTTCCACATATTTTTCAGGAACACAATTTGTCTCAGAGGTCATGAACATGCCTGCTCAGGCACTGATTTTCAAACACAGTCTTTCTTTGCTGACCCAAAACTGGGTTACAGTCCATGCTCTGCCAGCACCACAACCACACAGCACTAAATCTGCATTTAATTGTCCCAGTACTTACCTAATGCAGAAAGCTGAACTTTAAGGTAAATATCCAAGAGAAAAAGCAAATAATTGAGTGGTTTTTAATCATCCTGGTCTTAGAAATGGAAAATTAATACACAAAAAACTTAAATTATTAATCTCCCTGCAGCCATGAGGGCAGATCAATGTATAGCCAAGGCACAGAGTCCGCATTCCAGTGTTTTATCCCTAGCCTCACTGCATAGTCATGGATATTAGCTTCTTAGTTCCAAGTTTTATGCTCTCATTTCTGTAATCCATGTATTTTCTGCTCTACCCTACACTGTGATGTGCTGGACAGCACATGGTAAAATCATGCTTAATGACATTGTGATGGAATATAGATACTATGGAAACAAACTATTCCAGACAGGGATGGACCTGATCCACAAAGAGAACACATGCTTCAGGTCATTTTCAACCCAAACTACTCTATGATTCTATGCCTAATAGAGGCTTCAAACCTGCTAGAAAAGGCTCAGCATCCAGGGAATAAACAATGTTATTCATTTTTTCTTTAAAATAAAAATAATAATTAAAAAAAAAAAGTGGTCATGGTGCGGGGGGAGGAAATAAAAGTGGTGGTGGGTGGTCACTGGTACCTGGAAGAGTCTTTCCCAACACTGGGAACTGAAATTGCCATGTTGTTTCTGGGAAGAAACCCATGGTCACCTTGGCTGCTAATGCCACTGACAAAAGGCTCCCTGAGCAGCAGCTGGGTAGTAAGCCTGCATACAGGCTGGATCCATTAGCTTTTTCCAGTAGGATCCTTTTTTTTACACAACAAGCAAAGCAGAGTAAACTGCTGGTTTACTTTATGTTGGTACATAAAGGAGCACGCAGTGAGTTCCTCTAGGAAGTTGGCAGAGCAGAACAGGATGGATCTCACAGAGCCTGGAACTAAGCTTTTGGCAAGGAAACCTAAAAATGCTTGGATGAACTTAGAGCCAGACACTGGGGAGGACTCATAAGAAGGACTAAGCAGAACTCAAGCGAGACAAAATGAACCTTGGAGATGCAAACAATCCAGGATGAGTTGGAGAGAAGAAAAAAAAAATCACTGCCAGAAAACAGGCAGATATAGTGAAGATTTGTTATTTCTACTTGATACACTAATTGCGTGACAACAGCTGGGCAGTGAGGAATAAACACTGCTAAATGCCTATAGATGTAGTCACTAAGATTTTGGTCTTTGATAAGAACACTTCCCCAAGAAGTCAGAAGAATTATCCCTGTCTCCCAGGCAGTTTATTATATTGACATAGTTAAGGGCATGGAAGAGAAGGGAATAAGGCAGCACCAGGAACGTACTGCCCAGGAATTACACCCTGCTGTTCCCATCTCAAAACCATGGACTTGAGGCTGTTTCCACAGCAAGCCCAGGCCACTGACTGGCCTGAGTAGGGACTTTTCACATCACATTCTGACTCTACTGCCTTTCATATACATAAATATTCATTGGAACAGAAACTGAACTCCTGTCTCACCTTCCCTGTGAATGCTCTAACATCTGACACACAGTTTCTCTACCCCTGCTCCTGCATTAAATCATTATTCCAAGTTGAGTAATTCAAAAAAGGAAAGACCTAAAATAACTGACAGTTGGCTCAGTAAGGCATGTGAGCTCCAAGTTATTTTGGGTGCGTTGTTCCCTTATCTGATGAAGTTACAGTGAACCCACTCCTTTTCTACACACACAGACTGCTTTTGGTTAAACATAGATGTTGCAGCAGTGTTGTAGCAGAACCACCCTGATCATTCACATTTGAAAATATTCTGGAGCTGATGAAGTTCAGGTCGATCTGGAGCTGAAGAAAGACCTTGGAAGGCCATGGAGACCACCAAGATCAATGCTGGTGATCCCCTAAATGGTGGGAAAGGCAGCAGCAATAGCTCACAGCTCTCACAGGAACTGACCCAAGAAGTCTCAGTCCTTTGTGCTCCTCCTGGATCTCCAGGCACCTTTCTCAAGCCGACATGTTCTCCTTTGGTTTGTTTTGTTGTTTTTTTTTTCCTTATCTTCACAGTTTATGGCTTATGTGAACTTCCCACTACAGGTAAAAACAAGGTCAACCAGGTCCTTCCCTTTAACAGTGAACAGCACACACAATTCAGAGAAGTTTCCTGTTACAATTTAAAGAAACTTCTGCCTGCTGGTGAAGTCTTTCACTGCTTATGCTGATGTATCTTGTATATTTCTTCCAATTCCACAGCAATTATTCTAACATCTAATTCACGATACTCCCATAAATATATTCAATACTGTCTTTTTCCCAGGTTTGAATCCATCACATTCTTATTGTCCCGTATATATTAAGCAATCCATAGCAATGAACTGCCTAGAACTCCTTGGTAGCCCTCCAGAAGCAGCCTTCCCAGATCTCCAATCATGTTCATAAGTATTTGGGTATCTTTTATATATTTGAGAAATTTTTTATACTTCTCCTTGCCACAGGTTGAACCAAGACTAAAAAAGCACAACAAGTACATGTAGCAATTCAGTACTGGTTCTCACTCTATTTCTCCTGCTTAACATTTTGTTTCAATGTCTGTCTACAACAACAGAAAGGATCAACTGAATTAAGTGAATGATTAAAAATATTCTCTCTAGTGATGTTGTACAAACTGATCTCATTTGCAGCTACTCTGCTCATTTGTGTAGCTCAACTTGCTTTTCCTCACAACAGTCAAACTTTCTAATTTAAATAACTGTATTTAAGCTTGAATATGTACAATTTCAATCTCCAGTTCTCTGCAAACCTTGACTAATCAGTTATCTTTTTAAGTAAACAGTTTGAGGAAATAACACTAGGAAAAAACCTCCCTATCAGCTTTTTAACAGAAGCCATCAGTGGCCTGAAGAGGTGACACCTCCAACCAGCAGGATCCCACTGTGATGGAAGACCTCCTTGACGGACCAGCAGCTGGGAATGCTGAAGGTTTGAAGCATATACTGGGGAATTACTGCTACCAGAATGTTCTTGTCTCAGTTTTACTCCAAAGCATTTGGTACTGGCCTAAGAATTTCTTTTAGGGACAGCATCATGCCATCTTTGACAGAGGTGTGAGACCCCTCCAGAGGAGGCCACCAAGATGTTCCAAGGGCTGAAGCCCCTCTGCTCTGGAGACAGGCTGGGAGAGCTGGGGGTGTTCACCTGGACAAGAGAAGACTCTGAGGAGACCTTAGGGCCCCTTCCAGTGCCTGAAGGGGCTCCAAGAGAGCTGGAGAGGGACTTCAGACAAGGGTCTGGAGTGAAGGAGAAGGGGGAATGGGTTCCCATTGACAGAGAGCAGCATTAGATGGGATATTGGGAAGAAATTCTTCCCTGTGAGGGTGGTGAGGCCATGGCACTGAGAAGCTGTGCCTGCCCCATCCCTGGAAGTGCCCAAGGGCAGGTTGGACAGGGCTTGGAGCAACCTGGAATAGCAGAAGGTGTCTGTGCCCACGGCAAGGGATGGGAATAAGATAATATTTAAGTTTTTTTCCAACCCAAAGCATTTTGTGATTCTATGATTTTTTTTTGATCAGTTCATGAAGCAGAGTTGACCATAAAAATATTTTTTTTGTTCTGGAGAGGCAAGTCCCTCTAATGCAAGTGTGACAATCTGTTCAATACCAACACACCCACTGCCGAGGTGCTAAGTGCACAACTGCTGAGTTTTTCAGTGGGACATTCTTACCCACTCTGAGGCACATGTTGAGTGTGTTCCTGAGTTTAACTCACTTTCCCAGCACAGAGATGCTCCCCACTGCAAGGAATCTTTCTTCATCCCTGACAACAGACCAAGCTATGACCAAGCTGACAAGCTTGAATTGAACCACAGGATCAGCACCTCAATAACCCCCTGTACAGACCATAAGAATATTCTCACACCCACTTCACAACAATCAGATTTTGATTGCAACAACCCTTCTGTACCATTTGATACTTTGCACGTGTGTTTCTGTATTTAACTTTCTTTGGGACATCTAGTGGGGTCACAGGTAGACATCCAGCCATACTCAGGACCACCACCATCACAGGGAACATCTCTCAACTCCANGGGACCAGCAGCTGGGAATGCTGAAGGTTTGAAGCATATACTGGGGAATTACTGCTACCAGTATGTTCTTTTCTCAGCTTTACTCCAAAGCATTTGGTACTGGCCTAAGAATTTATTTTAGGGACAGCATCATGCCATCTTTGACAGAGGTGTGAGAGCCCNAGATGCTCCCCACTGCAAGGATTCTTCCTTCATCCCTGACAACAGACCAAGCTATGACCAAGCTGACAAGCTTGAATTGAACCACAGGATCAGCACCTCAATAACCCCCTGTACAGACCATAAGAATATTCTCACACCCACTTCACAACAATCAGATTTTGATTGCAACAACCCTTCTGTACCATTTGATACTTTGCACATGTGTTTCTGTACTTAACTCTCTTTGGGACATCTAGTGGGGTCACAGGTAGACATCCAGCCATACTCAGGACCACCACCATCACAGGGAACATCTCTCAACTCCATTCTTCTCACCACAAATGAGCTATAGGCAGGTTTGGGCCTGCCACCCAGGCAGTCAATTCCAACATCTTCACTGGCACCACCACACTGTATTTCTTTAATTTATACCCTAAGCACTTGGTATTTGAATTTTTCCTCCCCTCATATATTTCTAGCTTTCATTTTTTTCCAACTCTATCAACATTTTATTTTGTCCACGAGTTGTATCAAATCTATCTTCATTTACATCATTCCTGCACTCTCCAGCTTTTGTGATTTTACCCATTTTAGGATTATCTCTGAATTTAACACTTTTTTACACAGTAAACAATGTCTAAAATATTAAACAACTCACAGACTTCTAAAAAAAGACAAATCAAGCAGGATCTGAAAACATCACAAGTGCTTAAATCATTAAATACATACCAGACCAAAATCACTTATATGTAAAAGACCTAATGTAATTCCAATAACAGCTAATTATAATTCAAAACAAAGCAACACAGTGAAGTGCTTGAAGACATCCTGATGACAAGCTGATCAAAAGCCCCTGAATAAAAATTACTTGAAATTGGATCTAAATAAGGCAGCACCCATGTAACAACTTTCCCAGTTCAGCTTGTGTTTTTCACACTTCCCTCTTCCAGTTCCAGTTTTTACCATTTTACTGATGCAAGAACTAACAACACATGAATTACCAGCAGTGAAATTTTTTTGGTGTCTGGGGTCAAAACTACTTTTAAAAGCAGAGAATGTAGTCTGAAATCACTGAATCTACTGAAGAAATTGTAATTACCCAAAACAGAATGATTCTGGATTTGAAAATGAAGGAAACAATTATCAGTAATGCAATAATTGTGCAACATTAAAATGAAACCATGTAAGAAGATCTAAAATATGCATAATGTCCATATATTTTGTGAAAACAATGCACTTAAAATAGTCACATCTACTTATACTCTTTGACCCCACATTATCAAATCAGAATGTTAGAATTTTAATGAAATCTAGAACAATGGTTTTGAGATAGAAAAGGTCAAACCCTTGAAATTCTCATAGTAAGTTGCAAAAAATTCACAGACAAATATTTTAATTTAGATGGGCATATAAAATCATTAAAGCGACCCAAGAGATGCAGTAGAAAGACAGCAGTCAAACACTTATTAGTGTAGTTTGACTGGGAAGAAACACAAACAAGAAAATAGGGGAGAATTTTTCTGCATTAAAGAAGTTCAAAATTACTCCATTCTAGTGACTTCAAATTTCTGATCTGTGTCTGGTATGTTGGATATCTTCCCTAGTTCATTAACTATTTGATTTAAATTATTTCTCAGCCAGATTTACTTGCCTAAGTAACTTCCATATGCATAATAATTCATTTGCCTAGAGCATAACCATTCAGATGATAGCAATTTAACCACACATCTTGTATACATGCACATGGAATGTGTTCACATCCTGGAAATCAGTAGCAGTTGCAACAGCCTCACCTAATCTGACCTTGACTTGCAGCAATTTCTGATTGCACGAATCAATGATTTTCTTCTCTGCTAAAAACTGTTGTATCAAATAACTTCACTTAGAGCAGTAATTCTCACTTGGAACTCCATCTAAGACTTGCTGTCTGAGATGAGCAAGACGTAATTCAATCTTTCCCCAGCACAAACCGTAATTCAAGCTGGCACTGGGGCTCTCTTACACAACATGATCAAGGTTGAAAACATCAGAAACAAAGCCTCTTCTCCATGCAAGAGAATACAAATTGTCACAAGCTGTAACTGTATAAATCACCTAATGTGTATGTACATACACATATATTTTATATATATAGACACACACATATCTGTAGAAGCAGAAATGCTGTTCAAACTGATTCAACACACATGACTTGACTCCACTTGGTCATTACCCAAAGCCATCCACAACGCCCGAAGGGTTTCTCACCTGTGGCATCAGAAACAAAGCCTCTTCTCTGCACAAGAGAACACAAATTGTCGGAAGCTGTAACTGTAGAAACCACCTAATACATATACACGTACACACATATATATGTATTTTTAATATATATATATATTCTTTTTAGGGATATATATACTGACACACACATATCTACAGAAGCAAAAAAGCTGTTCAAACTGATTCAACACACATGACTTGACTCCTGATTCAACACACATGACTTGCCTCCTCTCGGTCATTACCCAAAGCCATCCACAACGCCCAAAGGGTTTCTCACCTGTGGCAAGTGTAACTGGAGCCCCTCGCTGGGAATGGGCTGCCGAGATGGAGTCTGGTCCAGCTGCATGTTAAACAGGGATGCCAGGGCTGACTGAGCAGCCCGAGCTTTGGCCAGCTTTTTATTCCTCCCTGAGCCTTCGAAAGTCTGACCATCCACGGCCACAGCCATGACAAAGTTCTTGGCGTGGCTCTCTCCGCTCTCTGAGAGGAACTCGTACTTCAGCCCCGGGCGCAGCTCGTTGAGGATCATGACGGGGTTCTTCCCGCTGGCCGTGGGGTAGGGTGAGGGTGGGGGCAGAGGCGACTGGGAAAGGCTGCTGGCTACGGCAGACGATGGCAATCCGTAGTCCCCGCCGGAGCCAAAGGAGCCGTCCCCATTGGAGCCCAGGTAAAAGGAAGCGTCAGAAGGGACCGGCGTCTCAAAGCCGTTGAAAAGGGTGTCGGGGAAATCCGCTTGGTCGGATGTGAAGTCCGTGTTGACTGACAGAGTCCTGCCCATGGCCAGGTGGGCCTCTGAGGCGTTGGGGAACTGGACGAAGGAGCGCAGAGCCTTTTCAGCAGCGTGAAGCTTAGCTTTCTTTTTCGTTGGGCCAGAGCCCTCAAACACCTGCCCGTTGACTTCCACGGCCATCACAAACATGGGGGCGTGCACCGGCCCCGTCTGGGAGAGGAGTTTGTATTGTAAACCGGGTTTAATCTCATTAAGCTGCATCAGGGCGTTCTTTGGCAGAACGGGGCCAGGCATTTTCTTCCTCTTCTTGGGGCGAAATTTGGCATGGCCATTGTTGCCCTCCTCCAAAGGTCTCTTCCTGCTGCTGCTGCCACCGCCGTTGGAGAGCGGGGTGCCCTCCCCGGGCCCCTGCCCGGCGCTGTCCTTGGGGGGAACGTTGTCCACATTGCGGTTTTCTTTAATGTCGGTGCTGCTCGAACCTGTGGTGCCCAGAAAGAGTAACTTACAATGCCTTCGGTGCAGGATCTTGTAAATGCAAAATTTATAGATTCCTTTATCTCTCTTTGTAACTGGTTAAGTGATGTGTGCTCACAGGTTAAATATTTTTGCAATGCTACTGGAGATGATGATAATGTAACACAACCTCCCAATAATTCAAGAAATATAAATATTCAAACCACACACTTGATACAACTGCACAGCAAAAAATCACTACTTTTTTTTTTTTTCATTTTAATTATGCTGGAATAAAACTTTTACTTGTAAGTTATATTTAGCCTCAAAAATGCTTTGAATCAACAATACAAGCTATAGCAACATCTGCCCACAAAACAAACCACTACTATCAGTAAAGCAAAAATGGATGCCTAAGACCACAACTCTCAGCCAGATATTTAATTTTATTTTATTATCAGTTTAGTCATGTTACCTTTTTCCCTGCAGTAATTGTAGTTGCTTAAATTGAAAAACCACATAAATAAAACCTTCATTAAGAGCAATGAAAAAATAGACAGCTCTTTGGTAGGTACCATGACTGAAGAGTGTTTGAACACCTTTGTTTCTCTTTAGCTATTCCATATTTTTCAAATTCAGTGCTTTTTCATGCCTTTTCTAAACATTCATTTCACCTCATCCCAATTTTCTCAAGAACTACAGCTGCCCACTGTGCCAGCAGGACCACAAGACTATATATTTCCACACAGCCTTCTATTAAAAAAATCTCTTATTGGTCATTTACAAGCATAATTCCTTGTCAAGAAAACTGCTGTCATGGAGTTACAAATCCAAAATCACTAGAGATCTTCTCCAAGGCTGTGTAGCATAAAAGTGTGACAAAAGCTGCACACTCACAATGATAATATTTTAATGGGAGGGCAGGGAAGACATTGTAATATTAATTTAATGATTTGTTTTCAAAAATATAAGTTGGGGCAATATGCCAGAGCTATATGTAAGGAATTAAATTTGCTTTAAAGTTGAAAGATCTCATTTTCACCGTGATAAAGAAACTAAGAAAATTAACTGTTTGTGCTTTCTACTGGCATTGTGAATGAAAAGGCAAATGTAATAGATCAAGTATTTTTAACTCTCCTTTTCCAAAATGTCAGTATATCTGCATTACATCCACACTGATCCAAAGTGGGAAATGATCACTGAAATTAGAAGAAACCAGGTGGAAGCTCTCTTTTACAGTGACAAATTCCAGTCACTCTTTCAGTCTTCCCTAAGAATTCCCTACCATGCACACATCACTTCGCCCAGGTTACAAAGCTGATGGAATAGTTACTAAATTTTCATTTATAACATCCTCCAGCAAAAGCTCGATAGGTTACTCCTTTCGGTGCTCGAAGAGAAAAAAAGGGAGGGGGAAAAAAAAAAGATCAAAAGAAAAAGCCAAAGTAGAACACATTTCATTAAATCACAGCAGCACAACAAAGAATTGTACAGTACTAAAAATGCAATTGAGTCAATTAAATTCGGACAAGAACTGAAATTCTGAACCATTTCATTGCTAGAAATCTCCTAGATTTAATCAAGTATCCCTTGTTCAGCCACAAACATAGAAGGCTATAGGGTCACAACTGTCAATACAGTGTTCATACCTTTTTTTTTTTTTTTTTGGTAAAAATATGTATTTATGATGGAAGAACCTAATGAGAATGGAGGAAATTTTTTAAATCTTTCCTTACAGTGAGTTTCTTACATCTCATAATTTCTGGAACATTGCTCTTAGTGGTTGGCACCAGGTATTTGTTATCAACCACCAAGACTTTAAGGCTAAACAGAAATCACTGAGTTAACACTTAATTAATGGTCTCTGGTTTTATTTCTTTCTATATGAAACCCACTACCAGTGCCTGTGGAAACCACAGAAGGAAAACAGGAGTTGAACAGACTCCAGCTGAACATTAGAAAGAAAAACTTTTGCATATAAGCATGGCAGCTGGAGGAACTCCTTGGTCAGGTAGGGGAAAAGCTGTCTTGACAGAGAGGAGGGCCTTGTAGGGAGCAGGAAATAAACTTGCAGGCTTACCTTGTCTCATTAAGAGAGAAAGGAAGAAAACTACTCCTTGCCTGAGAGCTACTAGGCTTTGTTAGCTTTGGAGAATCTGCAGGGTGGAAGAAACTTGGAGAGAAAGAACGTAGGGAGCTGATCCTGAGTCAAACCAAGAGACCAGGAAAGAGGGTAACTGTGGAGTTGATCCAAATCCAAGTTTGTGATGCAAAGTGAAAGTCTGTGCAAACCAAAAGGACCTGTGCTTGTTTCAAGCCACAGAGAAAGGTCCCTCCATCTCAGACTGAGGGTGAAGGTGTGCTTTTGGTCCTTTTCATCAGCCTGTCTGGCCCAGCAGTGCTGAGGACCTCTAATTACCTGAGGGCTTGGGAAGATTAGTCAAAACATAACCTGCTCAAGTCAGAGATGACACCTCTAATCTTGTCCATGTTCAGATATGTAGTGACTCCTCCAGGATGCCTTTTCCAGGCATGCCACCCTTCCATGGAAGTTAGGAATGGCCCTCCTGGCTCTCCCTCACCTTGCCTAGTTCCCCACATGCAACAGGGCCACCAGGAAAGGGTATCACACCAGCATGAGGACACAGTGACCCTCCCCAGGGCAGCCTTGCAGCTCTGGGCTCTCCCAGAGATCATGGCAAAGTGCCACATGTGCTTTTTTTTCCTCCAAAAAAAAGTTTTCTAATGGCTTTTAAAGATCCCATACACCCATGGCATCCACGATGTCCTGAGCAAGGTGCTTCACCACTGCATTACAAATGGCATGAAAACATCTCCCACTGCCTTCTCTGATCCTCCACCTGCTAGTCTTACTGCATCTACTGAGGTTTATTTGCTATTTTTTAAAGTTTGATGAATCTAATATTAAACACCTCAAGTTGTGCATGATTTTACAGAAATCTCTGGTATTTCCAATCTTCAAACTTAATTTTTCAAGGAATGAGTGCTTTAAAAAGCCCTTTGAAGTCCATCACATCTGCTGTGTATTTAAGGCTTTAAACCAGCATTAACACATACATAAACACTTGATGACTGAGACCCTGTTTTCTTAAACATTTATACAACCCACGATTTAAAAACTAGATATTTTTCATGAGATGGGTTTATTTTCTAGTCATTAAAAATAGCTGGCAGCTTCAACTAGATATCTGACTTATGTCTGTGGAGGCCACCTTAGTAAAAATCACAGCTGACACCAGCAACTTCAGCAGGACAGTCCTGCCCCCCAGATTTTGTCTGAATGCTTACAAATCCAAGAACATCCAAAGCAGGAAAAAGGCATGGGAAATTTTTCATGCCAGTAAGGAAATAAACCTTTTGTCTGGACATGCTGGTTTATTTTTGGGTTTATTCCCTGCAATTAAAAAGCATCAGTAAGATGCTTTATGCATTCGGGACCTTCCATTACCTGCTTACTGAGAGACAACACTCCCCCTGCTCTATCTGATCTGGAACACAATTAATTAAATTTAGATGACTCTTAGCTGAACCAAAAGATGGTTCTAGCTACCCGTTATACTGCTGCTCTCATTTAGAGGCCTGGGGAAATTCTGAATAAGTTTTTTTTTTCATTTAAAAACAAGCATAAAAACCCACATGCTCTCTTCAGTGCATCCTTTAGAAAAAGGAGCAAACAGATCAAAGAGAAAGGTCAGGAGAGTCACATGCTTGTGTTCCAAGTGTTCAGAGTGCTGCAGAC
The DNA here is from genome assembly GCA_013399915.1 of Illadopsis cleaveri. NCBI lineage: Eukaryota > Metazoa > Chordata > Aves > Passeriformes > Timaliidae > Illadopsis > Illadopsis cleaveri. Next base: position 1,323 of record VXBB01016089.1, on the reverse strand, counting down.
ACACTAGCCATGCAAAGCAACAGAAAACAAATCAAAACATTCTAAATAACCATCTATTTCCCCAAATATCTTGTAGCATCTCTATGACCAAAGGATAAAGAAGTAAAACACTAAAAATTGAAGTCTGAAACACTGTTTTCTCAGGTATATTAAGTTATTAATGTAAGACATCATGTCTGTCTTACATTTCATCTGAACCAAAAAAAACCATCTTAATTCTGGCTCCTGCAGAGAAATTCTTGTTATGCAACCACAGGCTACAAAGACTGCATAGGCCACGTTCCTTTAAGAACCTTTTCCCAAAAGCAGTTACATAAAATAATAAAAAATTGAATAGGCAACTTCTAATATGCCACTTCACAATTTTAAGAGATGTAACAGTAAAGAGAGAGATAAAAAGCTAAAAAAAAGTATCTCTACACAAATTAAAGCGAAGAACTTAAGAACTTAAACTTTGATTTCTGACCCTCCCAAATCAGATGATTTAACATTTCAAATTCATCATGTTTGCATGGGCACACAAAGGAAAGTTATCTTGCACTTTATACGAACTGGGCTCAGCCAAGGTTCTGACATCTCAAAACTGAAGTTATACAAATGCATCCCCTTAACAGTTCCATGGAGCCAAGCTCTCGACAAAATAATAAATTCCTTGAATGGTTTCCCATATTGATGCACTAAGACACAAAAACACCCAGAAGCAGACAAAAATTAGGTGTTTTTCTTAATGACACAGAATTAAAGAATGGCCCTATAAAGAGATGATATTTCTCCAGCTCAGGAAGCCAGTTCTATTCATGCTCAGCTATACCATTATTGAGAAAAGGCATGTTTTATCAAAAAAATTATGAGAATTATCTAATTATACTTTCTGAAGGTCTCCATAGGGAAGTCACCTTTAGAAACAGTTAAAATATCCCTTTGAAGTAATTTCTTATATATCAAGGACCATAAAATTATACCAAGCATATTGCAGTTGAGTTCACTGTTCCACTAAGGAAAAAAGATTAATTCTATTTCAGGTAACATTTTTTACTTTGATTTTGGTTTTTTTGGGAAGGGTGAGGGGGAGGATGTTTGTTTTGGGTTTGACTGGTTTATTTTAACACAATGATCTAAATTCTTCATCTCCCTCTAAAATTTTTCTGTAACTCCTCCAGACTGAACTACAACTCTTCTGCTCCAAAGCCATTGCTGGGCTTTGTCACCTTTTCCAGATGCACTCTTTAGCCACTGTCACTTGGGAGAAAAAGAAGCACATTTGTTATAACATAATGTACAATTGTTTACAGGCACAGCACAGCAGCAACAGAACAATTCTCT